>JALGPY010000020.1:6504954-6782110 GCA_023055425.1 Linanthus parryae
GGAACCAAATCTTTTGAGCCAACAGGTCTGCCACGCTTTTGGCGTGCACTAGATTCATTTGCTTGTATACTCGCATTTTTTCCTACAGGGACATCAATCCGTGCTGGAAAATTCGTAGTCGGTATGTGCGATTTTATAACTTTGCTTGTATCAACGAATGCATCAGGCATTTCGTTAGCTATGCTTTGTAATTTAAGGATTCTCTGCACTTCGAATTCACACTGGCTAGTTCGAGGATCCAAGTGTGTTATCAAAGGAGAATTCCAAGAAATTAATTGTCGAGCTTCAGGCAGCGACATGTCTCCCCCTAATTTCGGGAAGATCGATTCGTCAAAGTGACAATCTGCAAAGCGAGCTTGGAATAAATCCCCAGTTAAGGGTTCCAAATATCTAATAATAGATGGAGAATCAAACCCAACATAAATACCAAGTCTACGTTGGGGACCCATCTTCTTACGTTGTGGGGGTGCAATAGGAACATGCACAGCGCACCCAAAAACACGTAAATGAGATATATTTGGAGGTTGTCCAAGAACAAGTTGTCGGGGAGAATATTTAAGATACGCAGTGGGGCGTAAACGTATTAATGCAGCGGCATGTAAAACAACATGTCCCCAAGCAGAAATGGGTAAATTAGTTTTCATCAACAATGGTTTAGCTATTAATTGAATTCTTTTAATAAAAGATTCTGCTAAACCATTTTGAGTGTGTACATGCGCGATTGGGTGCTCAACCTGTATCCCAACTGACATGCAATAGTCCTCAAATGATTGCGATGTAAATTCACCAGCATTATCAAGACGAATAGATTTTATGGGATGATCAGGGAAATGTGCTCTAAGCCTTATAATCATTCCTAAAAGGCGAGCAAATGCCATATTTCGAGATGATAATAGGCATACATGCGACCATCTTGTAGAGGCATCGAGTAGTACCATGAAATAGTAAAATGGACCAGTAGGGGGATTGATTGGTCCACAAATATCTCCTTGAATGCATTCCAAGAACTTAGGAGATTCAATACTAACTTTCATGGGTGATGGTCTAGCAATGTATTTTCCTTGAGAACAAGCGGTGCCGGGGTATTCTTTTGGCAAAAGAATCTTTTATCTTTTAGTGGATGCCCGCTTGAGTTCTCAATGATTCTTCGAATCATAATTGCGCCGGGGTGCCCAAGCCTATTATGCCAAAGCATAAAAGTTGTGGGATCTTTTTGTTTTATGGCTACATTGACTTCAACTGCTTGGATTATTGTATGGTACAATCCAGATGATAAAGCAGGAAGTTTTTCCAATACATGTTTTTTCTCTGAAATAGTGGATGTAATACACATGTACTCCACCTCATTCACATTTAGAGTTTCAATGTGGTACCTATTTTTGCGGATATCCTTAAAACTCATCAAATTTCTACTAGATTTGCTAGAGTATAATGCCTCTTCGACATGGAATATTGTTCCACCGGGTAATATGATAGAGGCTCTTCCAGTGCCTTCAATTAAACTGGATGTACCAGAAATTGTGTGCACATATGCTTGATTAGGGGAAATTTGCGAAAAATATTTCTTATGGCGCAAAATTGTGTGAGTTGTTCCACTGTCCACCAAGCATGTGTTTTCACAAGTCATCATTTTATCTATAATTAAAAGAGAAATATTTGATAAGTAAAAGAAAATTCTCATATTAAACTTTCAATCCTACTAAAAAGAAATAAATGTCTGAAGTTCTTATCAAAGAACATTATTCATCCTAAGCTGGAATTAAAAAAAAAATCAGAAATTAAATGACTTAAAAGAAATCTAAATGAGTTGTCTAACGAAAATCAGGCTCTCCAAGGGGGCCATCGACTTGCGGATCAGGAGCAAAGAAGTCATCAACATCAAAACCATTGAGATCCATTGGCTGCTCATACTCAACATGGTTTGATTCATTAAATGTAGCACTCCCATTTCTGGATGCTTGATAGAGATCAACCAAGTGTCGTGGTGTACGGCAAACATGTTCCCAATGGCCATCAGTTCCACATCTGTTACATTTTTGTCCCTGTTTGGGATGTGCTTTTTCAGCAACTGCTTGTGAATTCTGATGTCTCCCACCATTATTTCTCCCCCTGTTTTGTGGTGGTGCTCCTCTTTTGTTGATATTTGAGGGCATATGTTGTGGAGGCTCACGGTACCAAACATTGCTCTTACCATGACCGCGTCTACGACGGCGACCATGTCTACGACCACGTCCACGACCACGTGGGTTAATTTGACCACGTAAAACAGTTGCATTCGCTTCAGGGAATGCATTATTACTCACTGCAGGGAGAGGGGTCGAGCCAGTCGGACGTTGTTCATGATTTTTCTTCAATATGACATTGTTTCTTTCCGCAACCAATAAACAAGAAATCAATTCAGAATATTTTTTGAATCCCTTTTCTCGATACTGCTGTTGCAGGAGTATATTTGAGCAATGGAATGTAGATAATGTCTTTTCCAATAATTGCTCATCAGTGACGTTCTCGCCACAAAGTTTTAGCAGGGATGTAATTTTGAAGAGTGCGGAGTTATAACTGTTTACCGTATTGTAATCCTGAAACCTCAGGTGTATCCAATCATAACGAGCCTGGGGGAGTAAGACAGATTTCAAGTGCTCGTAGCGCTCTTTTAAATTATTCCATAAGATGAGGGGGTCCTTAATAGTAAGGTACTCATTTTTTAAATCCTCATCTATATGGCGGCGCAAAAATATCAACGCGTCGGCGCGCTCCTTTTCGGACGCGGTATTGTCTGCTTTTATAGTGTGCCCAAGACCTCTTGAGTCTAGGTGCAATCCAGCATCAAGAGTCCACGACAAATATTTTTTTCCAGTTATATGAAGTCCAGTGAACTCGAGCTTCGCGATGTTTGACATTGTGAATCTTTGTCTTTTGATCTTCTCTTGCGGTAGAGCGAAAGTGCTGATAACGTGTTATAAACTGAGAGAGAAAAGGTGGAGATAAAGTATGGAGGAATCTCAAAAGCAGTTTTATTCTCTACCAAAGCACTCATTATATAGAGTGTGGGAGCCAATAATAATCCTTTAAGATTGAATCATAATCTACTAGAAGTCAATCATAATCTACTAGGAGTCGATCATAATCTACTAAGGAATATTCATTATAATATTCCATAACAATTTCATAGTTTTACCGTTTTCTATTTTGAGAAGAGCAATGCTATGCATCATTTATTGTTTTTTTGAGAAGAGGACATTTCATTGTTTTTTTTTTTTTTTACTTGCTAGTGTCTGCGTGTACCTCAATTTCGAAACACTTGTCCACCATGCAGACCATTTAACAGCCACGTCTACACTCTCATCATTTATATCCACCGAATCGGAGCTTGCTTGAACAAGCCAAGTCGGAGAAGAGAGAGAGAGAGAGAGAGAGAGAAAATGGCCGGAGACGAAGCATGGAGGAAGAACGCAGACACGACCACGATGAGTTCAGAAGAAGTGAAGAGAGCTGGAGTGGAAGCTTCCAAGAGGCCACCTGGTCATAACCCTGGCGGTATACTTCACCAGCGCCGGAAACTACCCTACAGCCTCACCACTATTTCTATCGGCGGCTTCCTCATCTGTGCCGGCATCGGTTACATCACTTTATACACCTTGAAGAAGCCCGAAGCCACCGCCGTTGATGTCGCTAAAGTCGCCACCGGCGTTGCTACGTCAGAAGAAACTCATCCACGCAAGTAGAGTAATAGATGTTGTTTTGGAGTTGGTTAATTAACAATCTTTTTTTGTACGAATCAACTTGAACCATGGGAGTTTGGTATAGATCTTTTGGGACTTTTGATCCGTCTTCAACATTATTTTGTTTTTTGAAGGAAATCCGTCTTCAACATTATTGTTTGGTGTGTACTCTTTCTTAGAGAAATGCTATGCTTTTTAACTTTGTAACGTTAAATTGATCTTGAAAGAAGAAAAAACAAGTGACTTTTTTTCTTTGAAATTACCGAAAAGCAACACTACCCTTTACTAATATTGGGGTATTAATTAATTGGGTATTGGGGTATTAATTAATTGGGTAATGATTATTATAAAGTCAAAAAAATATTCTTACAAAAACACGAACTTTAATTTGATTTGTGCATCTAATGAAATAACACGAATAAAATTCGTGACTTTGTAAGATTTTTTTTTTTTTTTTAAGAATTACTACTCTTAGTACTATTGCTTCTTCATTATTGGTAACGATTGAATATTAATTATATTATAACGGAGTTATCAGACAATATGTAATGTGGGGTTGGTTCATTAGCCTGTAACGTGGTTCATTAGCCTCTTTTTTTTTTTTTTTTTTTTTTTTTTTTTTGGTTTCCCAACCGGTTCCGGGCCCCATAATCCGGTCCGACCCGCGTCGCATGCCTGGGTATGGCAGGTGAGTCTACCAGTGGGAATTTTCTGCATACACAAGGACTCGAACCCGAGACCTGCTTGGGCTTTTTTGAGAGAATAGTCACCAGTGAGTGAGTTTTAGTTTGTAATTTGAATAGGTTGATTGGGTTTTTTTTTTTTTGAGGAATAAAGTTTTTCAATAAATTGTAAGAACTATAAATTATAATTTATTGACTGCCGAAACGACAGCTAGCAACCACTGGGGTGGTTCGTGTATCCAGGTCTCGGGTCTTTTCAAAGCTAAAGCTCGTTTAGAGAGCTTGTCCGCCACTTGATTTGCTTTCCTCGGGACCCAACGCCATTCAATGCTCTTGAGTTTTCTGGAGAGGTCTTCAATCTTCAGAAGCATTTCTCTCACTATTGTTCTATCGGAAGCCGACGAGTCTCTCTCATCAATAATTTTGAAGAGCTCCCTTGAATCACCTTCTACTATGTTCGATCTGTAAATCATCGGCGGCCTCCAGGCCTCTAACGACGGCCTGAGCTTCGATCTCGAGCTCTCGAGCCCCATGCAATCGGATCCGTGCCAGCAAACACCAGATCTTTGTGATGATTCCGAATTACAAACCCCGCTCCTGCTTTCGGTTGCTAATACGACCAAGCATCGTCGCAATTAAGCTTGTGCCAGTTCACCGGAGGGGGAGCCGAGCTCTCGGCTTCTGAAAGGTCTTGGTCTGTTCGGCTGGCCGGTTCAATCTGGTTGATGAGGCTCTGGAAGTGATCTGCGAGAAGTTCCGGTGAGGTAAGGGTGTATTCAAATCTGGCTCTGTTTCTGTTGCTCCACAAAACCCACAAGTCGATGCACAGATCTATCTGTTCTGGTTTAGATTTTTGTTCAAAGGTACTCTGAATTGTTCCTCTGATGCCTCTGTCTTGTTCTGCTACAAAATCTGCCCCTTTTATAATCGACCAAAATTTTTGAGCTTGGTCGCACCATAAGAACAGAGGGTCGATGGTTTCGGTATGAAAACTGCATTTTACAATCCAAGGGGATATCATGCATACCTCTTTTGACTAAATTTTCACATGTAGCTATCGAGTTGTTGAAAATTCTCCATACCAGAAACACCATTTTTTTTCTGAATCTTGTTCTCCACAAGGTCCTGAGCCACTTCTGGTCGGCCGTGATGGACACCCCTGGGTTTGAATCTTCAATTAAAGACATTTCTCTGGCAAGTGCATAGCCTGATTTTGCCGTGTAAACTCCATTATTCTCTGGTTGCCACAGTCAAGAGTCCGGAGTTCGATCTTGTGGTATGGGGATTCGCAGAATGTCATGAACATCTACATCCCCACAATACTTCTTTGAGTTTATTCTCATTCCAAGTGTTACTGTTTTGGTCAATAAATTCGATCGCAGTGCTTGAGCTCCCTTCCTCTTATGGGGTGATGACATTAAATCGAGTCTCTCGAGGTAGCCATGGATCTTTGAGAATGTTTATTGTCTGACCATCACCAAGTTTTTTCAGCAGACCCTTCTCAAGAAGTTTTCTTCCATAAATGAGGCTTCTTCAAGCAAAAGAGGGTTGATTACCCAATTTTGCGTTGAGGAAGTCTCTATCATGGAAGTATTTCTCTTTGAAGATTCTGGCTGTTAATGATTAGGAGTTTTGCAATAACCTCCAACCCTGTTTCGCTAGTAACGCCATGTTGAAGTCCTGAATATCTCTAAAGCCGATTCCCCCTTTTTCTTTGGGGAGTTCCATTCGATCCCAAGATACCCAGCTGATACCCCTACTGGTATTGTTACTCCAGAAAAATTGGCGCATAACTTGTTCAATCATTTGACATGTGTGGACAGGTAGCTGGAAACATCCCATTGCAAAAGTGGGGATGGCTTGAATAATTGATTTCAATAGCACTTCTCTCCATGCTGCAGTTAAGTACTTCTCCTTCCACCCTTTGACTTTACTCAGAATTATTTCGATCAAATAGTTGAAAGTAATCGTCTTGCTTCTTCCTATCGTGGCAGGTAACCCCAGATAGCGCTCATGTTCGTTTACTTCGGGCACTCTACACAAGCTGCTGATGTGTTGTTTGTCAAGAATAGTGTCGCTGATTTGTCGAAGTTTATTTTCTGTCCTGATGCCACTTCATATTTTATAATAATTTGTAGTAGGGCTGTAATATATCTAGTAGTAGCTTTTGTGAAGAAGATACTATCATCCGCGAAAAATAGGTGTGACACCGTCGGACCACTTCTGAATGCTTTGATACCTCTTAGAGTGCCATTGATGATGGCTGCTTCTATTAACCTGGAGAGCCCTTCACTGCACAGCAAAAATAAATATGGCGAAAGAGGGCATCCTTGACGGAGCCCTCGTTGAGGTATGATTTCTCCCTGCACTTCACCATTCAAAACAAACGAGTAGCGAACAGATACAAGGCACTTCCAAATGAGATTAACGAATCTGACTTGAAAGCCCATTTTAAGCATAATCTGTCGTAAATAACTCCATTCCACACGATCATATGCCTTGGACATGTCAACTTTTAGCGCGACTTGTCCACTTTTGCCTTTCACTCTAGTTTTCATAGAATGGATGACCTCAAATGCTGCTAGAATATTATCCGTTATTTGTCTTTTTGGAACAAAGGCGCTTTGAGATTCACCAATCACTTCTTCAAGTCCCAACTTTATAAATAACGGTGCACAAGCTAATCGGCCGGAAGTCACCAGCAACTTGCGGCTGTTTAACTTTAGGAATCAGAGTAATAAGTGTTTTATTAAGATCCCCCAACTCACCGTCCCCATTAATTACATTGAGGCAAAGATCGGTTATTTCACTACCAATAATTGACCAGAATTTTTGATAAAATAATGGGCGAAACCCATTAATACCTGGTGATTTTAGAGGATGCATCGACATTAGCTCCTTACTTCCTCGGCTGTGAAGTCTCTTTCGAGCTGCTCAGCGAAACTATCCTTCACCAGTCTTGGAACATTGCTCATAACATCTGCTATAGCCTCCTCAGTCGGGTTACTAGATGACAGGATGCCCGAGAAGTGTTCTGTTAGTGTAGCTAAGATTTCTTCCTTATCTGTCAATTACTGTCCAGTACCAATTCTAATCCCCGTTATAGAGTTTCGAGTTTTCCTATTCGAAGCTTTACGGTGAAAGTACGCCGTATTTCGATCCCCTCCACGCAGCCACAACATCCTGCTACATTGTCTCCACAGTTCTTCTTCCATCTCTAGGATTTGATTCAGCTGTTCTTGAACAAAACTAAACTCCTCTATAGACCTTGGCGTGGGAGTTTGTGTCCAGAGAGTTACTAATTTGTCCTTCAATACTCTGATTCGTTTGGTAATATTACCAAACTCGTTCCGGTTCCAACTTTGGAGATTGGAGGCTAAGCGTGATAACTTTGTTTGGGTGTTTTCCCCAACTTTCTTCCACTCATCCTCGATCTGCTCTCTGCATCGAGGATGTCTTGCCCAGACAGATTCAAACATGAACCGTCTGTTTGCTTTGACCCACTTGCACTTGGCTAAGTTGACCACTACTGCCAAGTGATCAGAGTTTGCAATGAATTGGTGAGTTACCGACGCCCCAGGGAACATGTCCCTCCATTCATTGTTAACAAGAACTCTGTCTAGCCTTTCTTTAATGTGACCTTCCTCACTCTGGTTGTTGGACCACGTAAAAGGGCAACCTGAAAAGCCAATGTCTCGCAAATCACATCTATGGATTGCTTGAATTAAAGGCTCAATCTGGCTAAACCTTACCGACCGTCCCCCTTGTTTCTCAGAGCTTGAGATGATCGAGTTAAAATCGCCAAGAACACACCATGGTATTCCTGGGTCTGGCTTTATGCGTTCCAGCAATTCCCAGGAGTTTCAACGTTGACTGGCATCGGGGTCACCGTAGAACCCTGTGAGAACCAATATTTTGTTCCGTCTTCCTTGCATACCCACACTTTGATAAAGAACCGGTTGTATCAAATTAGTTCAATACGTACATTCTTCGTCCACATCAAGGATATACCCCCGCAGCGACCCGTACTGCCGTAGTGAATTCCACTCGCAAAACCGAGTTTGTCTTGTAACTTCTCCATCTTCTTAACATCAAGTCTTTTCTCCATGAGAAAGACTATATCGGGAACAATTCTCCTCACTTACTCGCGAAGAGATAGGAACGTGGCGGTGTTCCCGAGCCCGCGCACGTTTTAGCTGAGGCCGATCATTGCGATTGGCGGTGCTGCGCCGCAGCCACCGCCATTGATTTGGTTGAGGGATTTGAGGCATCCTCCGCCTGTTCAGTTGTCTCACTTGTGGGGTTCTCGGGGATTGTGTTCATGTCGAGTTGCCTCCCCTTCTTGCCGCTCGACTTTTCTCTTGGTTTATCTGCAATTGGGCTAAATACGGTATCCGAATTTTTTCTCTTACCAGTAGCAGCGTCTTCCATGCTGATGTCGCTGTTCTTTCTACGGGCTCGATCCATCAAGTTTCAAGTTTTAGGGCGTCCGAGTCCCTGGTTGAGAGCTTTAATCCTGTCCTGGACCGTGGTACTGCCTTCAGGAGTCTGACTTTGGGCTTCCTCCTGCACGTTAGACCTCGGGTTTGCCGTCACTCCCTTGTTTTTGCTTGAAGCCCTGATGGCCTTGTCGAGGCCAAACACATCCTCTGTGACTGCCTCCTCCAGTGCTTGATCTACCACATTAACTTCTGGGGAATTCTCTTCCCTGGGATCTTTGTCTAGACCCGCTGCTAGTGGAGAGGGGGGATTCGGTAGATCTTCAAAAACAACATTATTAAACACTGAGGTTGTTTCCTGTGTCTCTGTCCCTTCCATTGGATCCGTAGCTTGATTGGTTTCCTCCTCCTTTCTGGGTTGACCTGTTTGTGTCTTCTTTTTTTGTTGGGTGACATAACAACCATGTGAGCCTTTGTGATCCACACAACCGCACCATTCACATATCGAGGGTAGTCTTTCTACTTAAAGTCTAGCCAGATCAACCCCTCCTTACCTTGGATGTGCACCCATCGGGGTAGTGGTTCATAGGCTGGGAACCGGCCTCTAACCCTGATGTAAGTGATCCCGTTCTCGCTCTCGATCTGTTTCGCTGCTATGATGGCCTCCCCCACAAGATTGATCACCTTCATCCCCGTTTATGCTTTCATGATTTGGATGGGTAGGTTGCTAACTTTTACCCACATGTCCATTGTGTTTAACTGTACACCATATAGGGGATCGTCTAGCTTCCATGGTTTCAACAGTAAAACTTTGACATTGAAACCCCCCCCCCCCCCCGAGGCAACTCGGTCAAGACAGGCCTGATCTGGAAAGGCGAATAAGAAAGTATTGAAATCAAGTTCAATAATGTTCACCTCATCGCCTCTGTTCCAGATTCGCCTCAGAGTGTTCCTCATGCTTCGACTGTTGATCGGCTCTTCTGACATGAACGTCCCGATCAGGCAGTGCTTGAAATCCTTTTCTCCTTCCGTCCAATAATCTTCATCGAGAACCAGGACTTGTTTTTCCTTCGTCGTGTATTCTGATCTCGTTTTCTTCGGTACCGTCGCCGCCATGATCTCGTTGATTGGGCCTTTTTGTGAAATAGAAAAATAAGGCTTTGCTTATTTTACCCTAGACTTTGGGGTATAATTTTATCTCATGGTTTTTCTCCACCCAAACACAGGATAAAACTTTAAGGAGTATAAAATTATCAATATCTCTCCCATTTATGATTTATCCCTGCCCAAACAAGGCATGAAGGATATATGTTTAATTTTAGATATTCTTGCTTTAAAAAAAAACAATATATTCTTTAGAGGAAATTTAATTTTAGTTTTTTACTTAGCGCAGCTGCATTTGTCTGAAAGGCCCTATTCTCCCTCTAGATTTTCTTCCATGTCCTCCCCTCTCTCTGCCTCAACAACCCCCCCCCCCCCCCCAACCCCCTCTCCTTTTGTTCACGACACAAAACACCACCACCACTACCACTAGCAGTCCAACACTATTACCACCACCAATAGCCACCACCAGTTTATAATTTCACACCACCATCAACCATATCTGATCCAAAATCAATGTTTTTACAGCAACTTAAATTTATCATCAACCAAATTAAATTCAAAATAATATTTTTTTTAACAGATACCAAAATTATATCTAAATCCAGAATTAGATGAGAAACAGAAGAAGAAATTATAAACAGGGGAAAGGAGCAGGAGAAGAAGAAGAAGAAGAAGAAGAAAACAGTAGAGGAACATGACTTCCATGGTCGCCCACCTCCGCCGCAAATCGGGGCTCAATTGTCATTCTCTTCACTACCGTTGCATCACAACCACTAGGTTGCCCTCCCCCGCCGCACGGTTGATCTTTGAATCCGATCTGGATGAGAGGGAGAGAAAGGATCAGATTGGTGGTCTTCGTTGGTCTTCCAATGCCTCAGCCTCTCTCTCCACCTTGAGTAGCAACATCGGAGCGTGCGGCGCAATTCGAAGACACCGTCGTTCGGAGCCATTGCCGTCCGACGGAGCACCACCGCCGTTCGAGCGACATAGAGAGGGAGGAGCTTTTCTCAGGAGGCTTGTTTCTCTCCGCCTCTCTCTCTCTCTCTTTATTGTGTGGTTTGAGTGGTCTTTGTTGGGCCATGGATATAAGTTGGTGGTGTTGGGAAATGAGAAAAAACTTGTGGGGTATTATTTGTGAGGGTAATGGTGTCATTTCAAATCATTAAGGTTAACAAAGGAAGAAATGGGAAGAAAAACAGGAACGTCCCAAAACGGAAATTGGGAAGAAAGAGCAAGGACGGAGTGGTACGGTGGAAGAAAATATCACACCACAGAGAGCGCTGAGACATGGTGCTTTGTCTCTCTCGTTTCCTCTTCATGCTCGTAAGTGAAACGCTATCCCGAAATCTTACAAAAGTTGCACAAGAAAACACAATTTCTAAAGTGGCTGCTTCTAATTGAGAACTTGTGGTCTCCTACATATTTTTCGCAGACGATAGCTTACTTTATAAAAGTTGTAGAAAGAGAGATCCCAAATTTGCTACAAATATTATATAATTATGACAAGGCTTCGGCGCATGTATTGAATTTTCTTAATTTTCTTCAGCTCTCTATGTAATTCCGGTGGTGGACACATACGAGAATTACTTGGGTCTCCTTCCTATAATTGGTAAACGGTATGATAGGAGTAGGAACACGGTTTATTGTATAGACAACTGTAAGAACGACTACACTATCCCCCAGAAACTTTCACTACAAGAAGATGATATAAAAAAGGAACTAGCATAGTCAATGATGTGGCTATACTTGCGCTTAGCACGACTATTTCGTGGGGAAGTGTTAGGACATGAGCGTTGAGGCAAGGTGCCTTGAAAAAATTGCAACAAGTGTCAGGGCATGAGTGTTTTGGGGTGGGAGGGGTCCTAGTAGGCTTGGAATCTTTTCACAGGACCATTCCTTGCTCCGCAAAAAATTAGAGAACTCACGAGGCAATAGAACATAGATAGGTCCATCCAAAAATCAATATGGGCTGACGAGTATCAAATCTATCATTTATGACAAGTATCGAACTCAATAACGCGAGTAAGAATCAAGAACACGGGTCACATAACCCTAGAAAATCAAGAAGAAACAAGTAGCGGTCCGAATTTATCAAAACGGAGTCCAAAACAGAACCAAGGAGTTGAAAAATCTTAAGATCCGGGGTGATCCAGTTCAAATCGAGAGAGAAAACGAGTTGAAGCTGAAAATCAAAGCTCGCACACCATAATGAAACAGACCTGGAACGGAATGGGCAGTGGACGGCCAGTAACGGCTCCGAAAGCCAATCTAGAGTCGTGACGCTGGAGGCGGCTTCAAAAGTTGGACGAAAGCCGAATTGAAGCTGAAAACGAACGCGCACACAGATTCTGAAAAACGGCTAAAGAGAAGCCGCGAGTGCAGAGCCGAGTTGGGAAGGGTCCAAAGCGTGGAATCTTGGCGAGGCGGAGTTGCAGCAACATTCGACGTGATATTTTGGGATTCGGAGTCTATTGAGGTAGGTGGTGCAATTGACTGACGATGGTAAGACGGTCGAATCACCACTAGTCAGTAGGTTACGTGCACGAAACCAAGAGCGAGGAACAGACAAAAAAAGGGAAAGAGACGGAAATCGTTTAAGCTCTGATAGCATGATAATGAATTGTATTTTGGAGGAATGAATTGTACATACTTGTGTTGTTACATAATAGCGAACGGACCCCTTGGCAGGGCCGGCCCTCATGTTAGTCAGATGAAGCAAGGGCTTTAGGCCCCCAAGTCAGCCAGGGCCCACATGGTTCTAAAAGTCAAGGGTAGTTTCGTAATTTCCAATAATATAATAATAGTACTACTAATTTCATACTATAGAAACGGATCAGAGTCAACTTCTTCTCTAGGTTTAAAAAAAAAACCTTCTTCTCTTAACCAAAATGGCAAAATCAACTGGTGTAACTCTGCGGAAAAATCGAGAAACAGAGAGAGAGAGTTGGAGGGAAGAGAGAGCGACGGAGGGGAAAACGGATCGTCAGCGCACAAATCAAGAGCAACGTTCAACTTTCTTCCCATAAATCGCAGACTGATATCGCCTAAAGCCACAACTCAGTCTCAATTTTCGATCTTAATCTTCGAATCTTCCTCTATCACTTCTTCAGTTTTCTCTTTGAGTCTTTGTTTGGTCATCAATTATTCAATTGTCATCCTTGTACCCCTTACCCATACCTTCAGTCCTCCAGCCATCGGATTCGGCACAAGGTTTGTTTATTTGTGAATGGTTGCGCAAGTACTGGGTGATAGATGATTTATATATTCAAACGATTATTCAATTTCTCTTGTATAGATCTTATCTTGTATTCTTGTTCTTACCCTAACATAATTTGGTTTTCTGATTTTCCCCTTTTGCAGGAGACCTATTTAGTTGAATTGGAAGTGTGAAATCCATTATGTAGACAACTTTGAGGAATTCGCTGTATGTTTTTTCTATTTCCGCGCAAATCAGGTGTATTCTTTCCCTGTATTATTGTCTTGAAAATTATGAATTTTACCTTCTTTGAATTGCTCTCTGTATTGAAGGCATGATAGCTATGTGTTTTGATGAAATATGACGTCTGTTTGAATTGCATATTGCAAATTATGCTTGTTAAGTGAATGTTCGTACTGTGACTTGGTTTAGTATTTTTTTTAGGCTCCAAGGGCCCCTTGTTCAAGTCCTGCTTTAGGCCCCCGTGAGCCTAGGGCCGGCCCTGCCCCTTGGACACATATCATAACACCTGTATATCACTTGCTCGTATTCAAGCTTTTCACATTCAGCCCTTCATGCAACTTCATGCTTCTCTCATAATCACACGCCAAAATAGTCATAGTAGTCCCAATACACGTCTCTCTTAAAGAAATCCAGCAGCCCTTAGTCCTAGAGCGACTAATCAAATCACAGTATGAGGAGTGTTTAAAAATGAATTGGTTGAGGTTATTCAGTACTGAAATCAAAACTGTTAGTACTCTGGTAAAACTAGAGATGTCAGCGGAAGTTTAACGATTTGAAGGCCGTGTTTACTCGCAAGTCCTTTATGAGTTCGGTCAATTACTGTGTCATGGTTCAAGGTACAGAATAGTGCCGAATTCTGTGAAGACTACAGCTAAGTCGCAAGTCCTTTATGAGTTCGGTCAGTTATTGTGTCATGGTTCAGGGTACAGAATAGTGCTGAATTCTGTAAAGACTACATTTAATTGAAGAACTCCTAGAAAGCCATGAGAAGTAGAAGAAGCTGAGACCAAAAAATCATGAGAATTGAGTAAGAGACGAAAAGAGGGGGATTTAGGGAAAATATGAAGTTTTCTGTGTTGCGTTTCTGGATCGATAACAGGTACCTACACAATGATTAACTTCTACCAACTTTCGATAACTAAAACAACAATAACTTCAAGTAATTTTGAAAATGCTACTTAACCCTGCAACTTGTATGGAAATTGGAACAACCAACGCCCATAGTAAAACCACAAGGAAAGATCACTTCAACGCAAAAAAAAACAAAGGCCATTTACAGAAATCCATCACAAATATAATTTCTGACATCATGGACCTCCAAATAGTTACATTTTGCTAACTGTGAGACTCTAGACAAGCTCCCTGAAAGCTATTAAGCTCTCGTTTGAGAGGGCAACACAAAACATAAACAAGCACAACGGATAACATAAACAAGCACAACGAAGAGTACAAAAATATGATATATTCAAGTCTCACTTGCCTATTTCGTTCTCCTCGGAAACCGGAAGACACCGATGTAAAAAAAGAAAATCCATGGTCGCATAGCACTTACAAACTTGAAAACAAAATGGAACTTCACTTCATTCCAAGAACAAAATAAATCTGTAATGTACATTAACAAATTTTAAATAACTATAAACGCATGCGCCAGTGCCGAAGAGCTACCTAAATGACACGCGTTCTGGTAGCCTAGGTGTTAAACTGTTAAAGAAATAGGAACTGCCCTCAAAGGCAATGTCTGCCTACTATCTAACACTGGAACAGACTACCCTCATGATTGCTTGAAACTCGATAGCATGGATAGTATTCATGGACTTCCTTTCCCCGCATAGATTAGTCCCTCTACAAAACCAGAAACAAACAAGAGAGGTAATCAGTATGAGTAAGCTCAACCGCGCGCTCAGAGCTCTCCATAGGAAATAATTTATCGGTACTGCTATGTACAAGATATCTAGTCAGCTCTATAATGCATTTTCGTGTCAGACCACAACAGATTCAAGGATGTTCAGCACAAACTAATCAGCGGCTCCTTGGGTTAAGAAACTTAAAAAAGAGAAGACAGTATACTGTACACATTTATGTCACAATGGACAACATCGATGTGTATAGCTTCTACATGGCATCCAGATGTGAAAGGGCGGTTTCTCCTTGGCCTACAGTCAGGGGCGGATCTAGAAATTTGATAGAGTGGGGGCTAAACTAGAAAAAATCAGCAAAATAAGTGAGTGGGGGCTATAGTGCAACTTTCCGAAGACTAAACTGAAAAAACTAACAAAAACAAGGATAAAACATGAATTTTTAAGAAAAGAGTGGGGGCTATAGCCCCCTCATTCATAGGGGTGGATTCGCCCTTGCCAGTAGCTCAAAATTTGCAAGTGATAGTAGGAAACTAAGAAGCACGGATACAGATACGGGTGTCGGATACAATACGTGAACGGACACGGGATATGTTATTTTCTAAAAGATGAAGACGCGACACCTATATGTGTGTGTGTGTGTATTGAAGACGCGACACGGCAAGGATACATGAACATATCCTTCCTCCGTTTCGGCAGAGAGTTTCCATTTTGACTTCTACTACTATTAACTGGGTCACTGAATTGATTAGCAAAACAATCCAAGAATATGGTAATCTTTTCATGGTGTTGTAAAGTAATGGTGTTGTAGAACACCAGGAAAAGATTACCAAAAAATTGCATCCTTTTGCTATTCAAATTACCTGGTCAAAGTGACATAGTTACGGGTGGAAAAGGTCAAATTGAGAACTTTCTGACGGAACGGAGGAAGTAAATTATCTCTACTTTTTCCTAATTACATTTTAACCCAGTTAAAGTTAAATATTGCATAAAACAACCCATGTGAAAGTCTAACAAGCACAAAGGGGCGATTTTCATCTCTCACGTGTCCCTGATGTGTCCCTTAAGTGTCCAACCCGTGCGAAAGTCTAATAAAAATTATTTAGAACAGTAACAAAAAAGACTTAACTCACGCAAATGGAGAAAAAAATGATACAGAACAGTAACAAAACGACATAACAGCACCATCTAAAAATAGAAGGAAATAACTAACCAGTAATGTCTGAAATTACCTGCTAGTGCCATTTGTACTAGAAGAGAGAAGGAAAAACCCAAGATCAAATACGAGTCATCAGTCGATCTTCACTGAAGAGTAAATGAGCCTTGTGAACCACAAGCAAGCAAAGAAACCAATGCTACCAGTCAACACGAAGAAGGCATAAGAACCAATTAGCATGTATCCAAAATATAGCATCCCCGAGACCGGCTTCGTAATGTCAAGCTTAGTGAAGAAATAGAAAGTAGCGTAAAGGAACAGGTAGAGAGCAGAGGAGCCTGATGTCAAGTACGACCTCCACCACCACATATAATCTTCACTGCACAACTGGAAGTAGCAGAGCACGACAGTTATTTCGGCACAAGTGATGATGAGGATGATAAACACTATGAAGAGGAAGCCAAAGATGTAGTAAAACTGATTCAGCCAGATCGAGGTGAGGATGAAGAAGAGTTCTATGAACACAGCTCCAAATGGGAGAATGCCTCCAATGAGAATGGAGAATACAGGACTCATGTACCATGGCTGCTCTGGGATCTGCCTTGGGATTTTATTTGTCTTCACTGGAAACTCAGCAGCCGGCTTTCTGAACCCAACATAACTACCCACAAATACGAGTGGGACTGAGATCCCAAACCAGAGGAAGACTAGAGTAAACATAGTCCCAAACGGCACAGCACCAGAAGATTTCTGTCCCCAGATCAATGCATTCAGTACCAAAAACATGATAAACACAGTACCAGGAAAGAAAAATGCTGTCCTTAAAGCATTGCTTTTCCATTCTGTCCCTTTGAACATCTTGTACAGACGAGTTGAAGCATAACCAGCAAACAATCCCATGAAAACCCAGAGAAGGAGTAGTGCTGTCATTAGCCCGCCCCGGTTTGAAGGAGAGAGGAAACCAAGGATGGCGAATATCATAGTGACTAGCATCATTCCAAAGAACTGAACACCTGTTCCAGCGTAGACACAAAGCAGATCTGAATTATTTGGAGGCCTGAAAACATCACTGTGGACTAGCTTCCACCCAGTTTCTTCTTGGGCTTCTTCCTCATTTTCAAGTTCGTTGTATTTAGAAATGTCGCGATAAAGCGTCCGCAGCATTATCATAGCCACCATGCCGGAGAGGAAAAGAACAATCATCAAGGAATTTACAATTGAGAACCAGTGGATCTGGTCGTCGCTCATTAGAAGATATGTGTCCCATCTAGATGCCCATTTCACATCACTCTCCTGTTAATGTATACATCAGATTCGTAAGACCTCACGGGATAGTTACCACGACGAAAGAAAATAAAGAGAACTGTACCTTGGGAACTATAAAATAGGTCCACTAATAAGAGTATTTGTAATAAAACGATTATGGAGCAGGTGAGGAGGAGAAATAATTTGATTGGTGAACAAAAAAAGAAGATTACTATCTTGATATCTTCTGAAATCACTCGTTCCTTTAACATATGTAAGTAACTACTGTATAGAAATTTTGTAAAAAATCTCGTCATTTTTCGAACATTGTATCTAGAAAATGAATAGCTGGTTTTGTGAAGACTAAGATTTCATTTCTTTCTCAAGTTTCGTCTTACAACACGTGTAGAAAATTTTAGCTAGCCTTGACCTCTCTTTGATGTAAAAGGAATCCAAGATTCATATCAAGTACACTGGGAAAGCAATATTTTGTCAATCTCACTCTCCAATTCTGTCGAAGGGGCAAAAGCAACTACCTCCTAGAAAATTTAGAATAAATGGCGATTGAGCAGAAACAATAAATATTGGACAACTAATAAGCATATTAAACCACGACTATGAAGGACCAGGTGAGGAGGACAAAGAACTCCACATGTGTAAAAAAAGATTATTATCGATAGATCTTCTGAAATCACTCACGTCAAGGAACAATAACAGATATCAGGAACTATTATCTCATCATTTTTGAAACATTGTATCTCGAAAAGATACAGTTCATGATGAAGTCCTTTCTTTCTCAATGTTTCATCTTATAACACGTTTACAAAGATTAGTTAGCCATGGCCTCTCTTTGGTGTAAAAGTAATCCCAGATTCATATCTGGTACCCTGGAAAACTGATATTTTGTCAATCTCACTCTACAATTCTGTCGCAGGGGCAAAAACAACTACATCTTCAATATTTAGAATTAATAGCATTAAAAGGAACAAATGGCTCTAAATTTTTCTAGAATTGGTCAAGCTAAAGAACCTTGTTATTTAATTTTCATTAAGTTGGGCATGTTTTAGACTCAAGTCTTTGAGGGACAAACCAATGGACTCAAAAGCATACAAGCCCAAGAAAGTGACAGGGCTGAGTAGGATCAGGCTGTACCTTTTACGAGATTTCAGCTAATTCTCCAACAGTTTGTAGGAAAAACTAAGTATGTAACATTATTAAAACAAAATCTGTTGGGAGGCAAAAAAGGTAAGTAAATTACTTGGAACTCAACATCATATGTAAAGATGACTTCTTGGTTCTCTTCAACCTCCTGAGGAGTATTCAAGTTAGAAACTACACGCCTAGCATGCGGATCACATGTGGTTAGTCGAGTTTTGACATCATTCCACTTGTCGTCGTATTCGTGCTTAACACTGCATACCAGAAACCAGATATCAGATCACCAGAAATCACTGAAACAAGTAATAAGAAAGTTTGAGCCTCAAAACAACAAACCTGTAAGGCTTGACCTCGAAACCCACAATCCTTGCAGAGTCGGTCTGCATATCTTTATGATACTTGACAGTAAAAGCCAGATGATTGTGCAAGAAAAATCTTTCATCTTTGCTCTGGCAAATAAAAGAAAAAACAAGGTAAGTAGGAGCAACTAGAAAGGAATTCCGGAGCTTGTACAATGGGATTTGATGTACTTACACCAGTATATTGCCCTTTGAGCCCAACGTGGAAACCCAGCTGATATATAGGAGGAGATTCCTGATTTGGCCTTTGTACGGGGACCACCAATGGAAGGTTATCCAATATCCTGCCATAGTTAAGATAAATATGTAAAAGATATATGATACCCTATTACCATGTATTTAAGGGATTAGAGGTGAACGTATAGTTCCCTACATATTGACTCTATATTCATCTTCGATCTTCTCTTTGAACTCTTTCGCAGTTTTTGCATCCAATGTTAATCGGCACAAAATATCGCACATTTTAGGTTCCAGCATTTTGAACTGAAAAAAAAAATCCCGATGAGCCATACAAGTGATAATAATGTAAAGACATTCATAGCAGTAGAAATGAACAAATACATCCAGCTAACCACAAAAGGGGAGTTCTCAATACGATCTCCGCGCAACACTTCTCCGAGATTCTCTCTGCTGTCAAGTACTTTTTCTGGACGACAGTATGGAATAGAGTAGTATGAATAAGGAAGCTGAGTCTTCGTAGAGCTCAGTTTATTAACTTTCACGCTCAACGGATCTCCCTGCGGGAAAATAATTCACATCCATCAGTTAAAGCCTCCACTAAAGAAGAAACGCCGACAAGTTTGTTCTGTCCAGCTAATTGCACAAATGTAATTATAAAACACGAATAATAGGGGCTAGTTTCAAGCATTTTTCAACCCACAATGAAAAAGCAGATTTTCTGCTCCCGCGAATCAAGCATTTCACTAATACACAATGTAGTACCAATCATTATCTATCAGCCTAGGGTTTGTGATGACAATCTATGCATAGCCATTGATGCGGTAATTAATTAACATTAAAACTACCTTAAGGCATCGTTTGGTTGGTGGTAAAACATTTTCCTGTAAAATGTTTTCCATTGTTTTGGTGCTGTTTGGTTGGAAGTAAAATTGTTTTCCTGTAAAATGTTTTCCCTCAAATGATGTAAAATGATTTACACATTTCAAATCCGTAAGCCATTTTCCGGAGAGTGAAGGAGCACAACAACTCATACTAACACCTCCACCACCACTACCACCTACGTCCACCATGACCCATCACCGCCAACCACCACTGCCATTTCCGTCACGGCCCACTGTTTTGGCAAGAGTCAACCAAACACGAGAAAATAATTCCAGTGAAATCTTTTTCACACAAAAGATTTACGCGTAAAATATTTTCCCTTGTGAAACATTTTACTGCGAACCAAACAGAGCCTAAATGTCTATTGACCATGAGGATCTTTAACCCAGAACTAAAACTTCAACTCAATGCCAACAATTAATCATCAATTTTCAATTCTACCAACACCAAACAGTAAATTGAAGAACTCTAAATCAAGTAGCTACAGTTTCACATGCTCCTTGCCCACAAATCAACGTTTCTAGAATAAAATAAAACCAGAAACTCGATTGATCTCAGTTTCAGATTTCGATTTCCCCTGCCATCAACAAATCAACGATTTCTACTGATTCGAAAACTCCATAAACCACGAGATTCATATCATGGATGAAACAAAAATGCTTCAATACGAGATCCGTACGGGATCAGATCAAGCCCTCTGTGCATGGAGGTAATTTCAAATATAATTAACAAAACTATCCAACACAGCACATCGCAAAATGAGCCTTCGTTGAGTGATAGAGAGGGGGAGTTACCTTCTGGAAGTCCTGAGGAGCGACACCGGGAAGGTAGAAGGAGGCCGCACCGTGAACGAAGAGCAGAAGCGTGACGGAGATTGCCACCGTACGGATTCCGGCGCACCGGAGATGTGCCATGGATGGACGGAGACAGACAGAGAGAGGGAGGGAGAGAGAGAGGGAAGGAGAGAGGACGGTGTGAATTAAGCAGATGCGTGACCGGAGAGAGGAGGACGTTGGTGTTGTGCTTATTCTTCTTCTTCTTCTCCGAGAAAATTAAAATAATAATTATTTAAAATAATGGGAAAAGAAAGAATACGTTAAGAGGAAGAAAGCAGAGAGGTGTAATGTAACGGACGGGACACGAGCCAGCGCAGACGTCGGTCGCCACGTAATTGTATAAAATAAGTTGCTGATACGCTTTCAAGTGCTACATGCCAAGGTGAAGTGAACCTTCTCATGCATATTACCACTCCATTTCCTCTCTTTCCATTTGATCTTTTCATTTTTGGACATTCCGTCTCTTTATGTACATTTCTTCTCTTGATAAAGTTTAATGAGGGTCAATTATTAATTTACCCTTCTAAATATTAGCCCACTTTTCATTTCACCCTACCCAACCCACCCATATTCTCCCACCTGAATAGATTTCTTTTGATGATAAAAGACATTTCACCCCCTCCATTTTGGTGAAAGACACTTTGACCCCTTTCAAGTTTGGAAATGACACTTTCACCCCTTTACATTATGTTTGGGAATAATGCGAGAAAAAGAAATTATAATTGTTTTTAGAAATGATTAAGTTTTATCACGTACTTGTTCGGATTACTTTATTAAAATAGTGAGAAAATATTTTGCTTTCACATCTCTCATGTTTGGCTTAACATTGTAAACATTTTAAATGATCGTACCAAAATGATAGTTGTTAACATTATGGTATGGCAATTTTTTAATGGATAATTCTGTCAAAACGGAAATACCGACTCCCTTATACATAATCTCTTTACTAATAATCCGGATTCTATGCAGGCATTTTAGAAATTGGGCATGTCGTAGAGATTTTTGAGAGTGTGAGAACATGTTAATTTAATATTATCATTATTCGTAATATGTGTGATAGCGTAACTATTCGCATATCGATAAGTTGTTTCAGTCATATAATTTCTTTTAATTCATATTCTTTTATTCTAAATAATATGTTTGAAATAAATAATTTCTCATGTGAAACCGTGAAAAACATTAAAATAACAAACACCACATTAATAAATGGGTCGACCCCAAGACTAAATACGACATGCTTCGATCTGACCATTTGGGTAGCGATGTATGTTCGCACCATTGTTTATTATTTTTTCCAATATTTTTCTCATTTAAAAAATTGTATCAAGCCTAACATGTAACGTATCAACTCGTCGTATTTTTTGAGATAAAACTTTTCCATTAATTCTGGTCTTGAATGACCATTTGTTGTAAAAGTCTCTCTCTGAGAGTGAAACCCTAAATTTCGCCGCAAACCCAAAAACCCGCCGTAAACCCTAAAACTCGCCGGAGATCTCTTTCGGCCGTTAACATGGCGGACTCGATGGCTGCGCAGTTTGAAGTTTCACTCACCCTGAGTGAAGAGAACGATCTGGTTGTGTTTGAATATGATTTTTGTGACGAAGCTGAGAAGGAATGCGAGATCTGTATGATTGGCCGGTTCATGGGAGGATCGATAAACAGTTATGCGATGAAGCTGTTCTTCCGACGTATATGAAACAGTGGTGAGAAGGTGTGAAACATCCCGGGATCTCGGTTCAGGGTTAATGCGATAATCGATAACCAAAAGTAGAGTATTAACTATTAAGTTTACATTTCGGTTAAAGTACATAACAAAATTTCAATAATAAGTACAATCTAAAACAAATCGTGTGTGATCTACTAAGTGATCTGACTTAAACTAAACTTCTTCGTCTCGATCCGTGTTCCCATTCCCCAAACTTGATTGACGACTTGCGGTTTTAAAATGGCAAAAGCCGACGCAGTTTTGAAGAAATTGATCAGTAAAAACTGAGTAAGTACACACTACGACATGTAAAGCAACGAGTGGCACAGAAGCATGAGTTGAAACAAATCAGAAGATTTAAACAGTAAAACTATCATATTGGATAATTTGGATCAACTTGAAGTAACCGAGTAACAAAAACCTCTCAATTTAATAACATTGAGAAACCGCGAGTAGTTGGTAAAATTTTCAGAGTAAACAAGTTCATTTGAACTGATAACGATAGTAGTTCATGAGTAGCCAAGATTTACAATTCATTTCAATCGCTTAGGGCATATCAAGAGCCACAAACAACATTAATAAGTAGTCAATTTTTAAATTCGACTTCAATCAACAGTTTAATTTAGCTGAGGCGTGTCAAGAGCCACCAGCAGGATCGATGTAAACAGAGGGATCACGGAATAATCCCTAAGGGTTCCTTCTAGGGTCTATCAAACCCTATTTCACCCGAGCGTTAAGGGAGCCCATTCGTCAACCCCACTCACAACATTAGCTAAAAGGCCTTAAGTGTCGACACCCCTATACCGTAGTGACCCTTACAAGTATAAGTAGCACTCTATAGCTCTATAAAACCCTTGACCTCAATATCTTGATACATTTTGGCTCACCAGGGGCAGATTTGTGAACATTAAAGTTCTATCCAATAATAAGAAGCATTGCTTCAATGGTCTTAGCCATAAGAAAATGGAGGATCGCTTGACGCCTCCCATTAATAACAGTACTCTGTACATCGTCCTAAGTCTATTAGAGGTATTTTATTTATTCTCTTTTCACATAATCAGAATCAGAATATCAAAATTTCACAAGTAATTTTCGAGAGTTCTTGAAGGAGATGAATAAAATAATTTAACAACATTCGAGTGGAAAACATGCATTCTCATACTATTTCATATAACAAACATTCATTTGAAATACCCAACACAAACGCAAATTTTGATATGAAAAGGCCGTACATATGTACTTACCACTGAGATGAAGCACAATTAAAAGCAAGAAACTAAGCCTAGGCTTCCATGTTTTCGTGTTGCTTCTGAAGCTCACTAGTCATGGTACAAAGCATGAGGCAAGTCACGTCATTAGAATCATCAACATGTTTCTGACGTGCCCTTACTGCCGCTAGTAGAGACTCATCTTGTGGTGGGTCTGGAATTGGAGTGTCCAAGACGTACAGCTTCTTTTCTTGCTTGAGGACAATCCTCAAGTTTCTGTACCAGTCAAGGAAATTCGTTCCAGACAATTTATCCTTCTCAAGGACAGATCGTAGGGATGAACTCGATGCGTTGTTGTTTGCCATTTGGAATTCTACAAAAACGAGAAATATGCAATTTAGTATTTTGAACAATTTAACTATATTTAACAATGGCTAGATCATTAAATATAGCTCCCACTATTTTTCTCGGATTAATAGCCCTCACTATTAAAGCGGAAAATATCTTTATACTTTCTAGTGGGTCCAAGATCCCTTTTCACTTCTTCTTGAGCTTGCTTTGGCAAGTCACCCAAGAATTGGTTATTTAGGTAGGAACCATTCCAATTGCATCCCATGCAACTCTTGGTCCAATTAGGTGAATAAATTCCTTTTATTCTTTATCCAATTGGATAACTCCTAATTGTGCCTCCAAGCTCATCAATCCAATTGACTCTTGCCTAGTTGCGTCCAACCTCTTGCTTTCAACATACACGCATTACTAGCTTGCGTCGTCCGCAACACATCATGAAAAATTAAAATCGCCTTGCTTTGGCAAGCCCGAATTTTAATAGGCCATGATCATGGAGGGTGTTTTGGCAAGAGAAGGCAAAACGCAATATTTGATTGAGTGATTTCATTTAATTTGTTTGGTTGATCTTTATCAACATGGTCTACTTATTTGGATTGGGCCATCCACAATAAAAGACCAACCTTGTTTATTATTATCTTGTTATCGTTTTGCTTGTAGCGCCATACACACAAAATAAATAACAAGGCATGAATAATAAACATCCACAAAATAAAAAAACGTGGCATGGATATCGACTCTAGACTAATGATATTATCAAGCCAATGATAATATCTAATTGCCCTAAAGTGCCGAGCTCATCTTCATGTGCTCCACCATAGCTGCGCGTCTAGGGATGTCTTTTGGCTCCTTTGGTTCTCCGGTCTTCTTCTCCATGTTCTTGGCTATCATCTAAATATTTCTAATTCTAGCCTAACATCTAGAATAAATAAATAACAAAAGCCTCACATGTCGAGGAGAAAAAGAACGACTCGTAGGCCGTAAAACTTAATTAATTATTACATTAATTTGATCAGCTCGCAGGCCGTAAACCAAACCACAAAACAATAAACATCCACAATCCTAGGCCATATCCATCCACCATGCAATAAAGCACATAATACAGTTAAAACCAATTTTAACGCGCTTGTTTAATTTTAATGAAGTTGGGTAACTAGGGTTTCACAACGGTCCAAAGGGTCCAAGCCAACAAGTGGCCCGAACCCTAGGACCTTCGCACGCCTAGGAGGCCGCGGCCTTGCTTGGCGCGCAAGGGAGGGGCGGGCGGCTAGGGTTTCGGCCCTAGTCCCCTTCCTCCTTCCTTGTTGCCCAAGCAAGGTTGTTTCCATATGGATTTATTTCCATAATTTTATTTCCATAATTGAAAACCCCTTTTCAATCATGTGCCCATGAACCCTAATTTTTCAAGAACCCAATTATTCACATCCTATGTGATTAAACTCACCAATTCTAACATCCAATGTTAAATTGGGTCTTGTTTGATTGAATCAAATTCAATATTGCATCTACTATGCCAATTTTTCAGTTTTCGCGTAATAAACAATAATACGGTGTATGAACTGAAATCGTAAACACATAATATCATGTTATGCTCTACGACCTGTGGCTCTGATACCACTGTTGGGTTTTGACGTAGGTAACGCAGCGGAATAACAAAATTAATCCTACTCAAAGCCCACCAAGGATCACAGGAAGAGACATCATAACATGATCAAGGACATAGAAGATGTGTACCTTTTGATTTGTGAGATCACACGAAGAATGATGTCCTCGTCTCTACGGTTGATCCACGTCTAGAGGTGAGATCTAGATTCTTCCTTCTCCACAAGTGCTAGCTTGAACCTTGGAGGAAGAGGGATGAAGATCAAAGCAACAAATCACCAAAGGCACAAGAGAGGGGCGGCCTCTCTTTGCCGTCGGGTAGAGGGGCGGACGGGTGGCTAGGGTTTCGGCCCTAGCTCCTTGTCTTGCTCTCTCTTTTTTTGCTCTCTCCCACTCTTTATGTGTTATGTCTAATAATAACTCATGTAGTGTGAAGGAAGCTAGAGCCTCCCTTATATACTCCAACAACTCCTTGTTGTTTCCATAAAAGAGTTTTCTTAATTCTAGATGAACTAGAATTATTCCCTTCCTTGCAAAATAGTCCTACTAAGTTTGCAAGGTGTTGCACAATGATCCTTCTATTAATTAATCCATATTAATTAATCCCAAATCTAGCTCTACTCTATTTGACGTGTGACCCCATCGGTTTCTATATAGTTGGTAGTAACTATTAGTAACATGGAGCGGTGTCTAGCAACACATCCATGCAACCCAACCAATAGAAATAGTCAGTGATCCTGACAAACCTTTGTGCCCAATATGTCATATTGCATTATCCCTTTGTCTCCATATCCGGATTGGACACGAGACATAAATAGTCACACTTGTATATCCAATCCATAGTTCCTCGATCCTGGGAATATGCTTATGCTTGCAGATAACACTAATATCTATATATCAATTTATCTGAGTCTGGCCAGACATTCAATAAGCCTCATCCCTCGAGTGGCCGTGGATATTTACCCCCATTATGTGGGAGGGAAAAATCCTATCTACATCACTACGATCTCTAAGCTTGCTTCCTATTACGCCCGATAGCCACCTTTATGATTACCCAGTTACGGTGTAACGTTTGATGACATCAAAACGCAATATTTCACAACTATAGTATCTAGTGACTTCAAGTCCAAGGATTGCAATAATATTAGCACTACGAAAAGCGATTGTGACTTCACATAATCTAATGTATCCTTTTCGTCGTGGGTCAATCCAGTATGCCATTACTCCTAATGCATACCCATGTGTTAGATCGTGATATCCCCATATCAATCCAACCCCATACTAGTCTATAGATGATTGTCCCATTAATCATTATAATTGACTAGGGATATTTAAGATAAATAACACAATTTATCTAAGGACTTCATTATATTAAATATCGCCATAAATAATAAATGAATATTCTAGCCAAAACATTGTTCATACTAAATCTACGATTGCCTCTAGGGCATCTATTCCAACAGTCTCCCACTTGCACTAGAGCCAATCTGGCGCATCTCGTATGCCTATAGATCTGGCGTGCCCTTCATGCTTTCTCTGCGCAAGAGGTTTCGTGAGCGGATCTGACACGTTGTCATCTGTCGGAATCTTGCATATCTTCACATCTCCTCGATCGATCATATCACGAATAAGATGGAATCTCCTAAGTACATGCTTTGACTTTTGGAGCGATCTTGGTTCCTTCGCCTGTGCGATTGCCCCAGAGTTGTCACAGTACAACTCTATGGGATCCACTATGCTAGGGACCACATCGAGCTCAGTGATAAACTTATTTATCCATACTGCCTCTTTTGCTGCTTCCGCAGCAGCAATGTACTCAGCTTCTGTTGTAGAATCAGCAACTGTGCCTTGCTTGGAACTCTTCCAGCTCACAGCTCCTCCATTCAGGCAAAACACGTATCCAGACTGCGATCTGTAATCATCCTTGTCAGTTTGGAAGCTTGCATCAGTGTAACCCTTTACACTCAGCTCTTCCATTCCTCCAAATATCAAGAATACATCCTTAGTTCTTCTCAAGTACTTTAGGATGTTCTTGACAGCAATCCAGTGACTCTCACCCGGATTGGACTGATATCTGCTCACCATACTCAACGCGTATGATACGTCTGGTCTAGTACATAGCATGGCGTACATGATGGATCCTATGGCCGAAGCATAGGGTATCCTGCTCATGCGGTCCTTCTCCATCTCATTGGAGGGACAGTCATTCTTGGAAAGAGTGACTCCATGTGACATGGGCAAGAATCCCTTCTTGGAATCTTGCATGTTGAACCTCTTCAACACCTTGTCAATATATGTACTCTGACTTAGGCCAAGCAACCTTTTAGATCTATCTCTATAGATCTTTATACCCAGTATATAGGCTGCGTCTCCTAAGTCTTTCATCGCAAAGCACTTTCCTAGCCAATCTTTAACAGATTGCAGAGTAGGAATGTCATTGCCAATGATTAGTATGTCATCCACATACAAGACCAGAAATACTATAGAGCTCCCACTAACCTTCTTGTAAACACAAGGCTCATCTTCGTTCTTGATGAAGCCAAACTCTTTGACCTCGTCATCAAAACGTCGATTCCAGCTCCTAGAAGCTTGCTTTAATCCATAAATGGACCTTTGCAGCTTACAGACTTTATTGGCATTCTCTGGATCCTCAAAACCCTCCGGTTGTGTCATGTACACATCCTCAAGGAGGTTTCCATAAAGGAACGCTGTTTTGACATCCATTTGCCAAATCTCATAGTCGTAGTATGCTGCAATAGCAAGTAAGATTCGAATGGATTTAGTCATGGCGACTGGTGAAAATGTCTCATCATAGTCAATACCATGAATCTGTCTATAACCTTTGGCCACCAATCGCCCCTTATAGGCAACTACCTTGCCATCCATGTCGGTCTTCTTCTTGAAGATCCACTTGCACCCTATGGGTCGAGCCCCTTCGGGTGGTTCCACCAAAGTCCATACTTTGTTGGTGTACATGGAATCCATTTCGGATCTCATGGCTTCTAGCCACTTCTTAGAGTCTGGGCCACTCATGGCTTCTCCATAGTTTGCAGGCTCATCATCCATGAGAGGTACGTCATCGGGCTCAGTAACGAGAAGTCCATACCTCTCTGGCTCATGACGCACTCTTCCTGATCTACGGAGTTCCTGTGTTACCTGAACAGGCTCATCCACAACTTCTTGTGGTTCCTGTTCATGTTCCATTATCGATTCAGTGGTTTGTGGTTCATGAATTTCTTCAAGTTCTACAACCCTCCCACTTGCTTCCTTAGAGACTAGTTCTCTTTCTAGAAACACGCCGGTCCGAGCAACAAACACTTTGTTCTCGGTAGGGTTATAGAAATAATATCCTTTAGTTTCCTTAGGATATCCCACAAACTTACACTTATCCGCTTTAGGCCCGAGCTTGTCTGTTTATAAACGCTTTACATAGACGTCGCAGCCCCAAATCTTCATAAACGACACTATGGGACGCCTCCCAGTCCATATCTCATATGGCGTCTTCATGACTGATTTGGATGGAACACGGTTAATGGTAAAAGTTGCCGTCATTAGAGCATGTCCCCAAAAGGATATTGGAAGATCTGTTTGAGACATCATAGATCGCACCATATCTAATAGAGTGCGATTCCTCCTCTCAGATACACCATTCCATTGTGGTGTTCCGGGTGGAGTGAGCTGGGATACTATACCACACTCTCTAAGATACTCATCAAACTCTTGGCTTAAGTATTCTCCTCCACGATCCGATCGTAGAGCTTTAATACTCTTGCCAAGTTGCTTCTCTACTTCACTCTTGAATTCTTTGAACAATTCAAAGGATTCAGATTTGGCCTTCATAAGGTATACAAATCCATATCTACTGAAATCATCAGTAAATGTGATGAAGTAGGTATAACCACCTCTGGCAGGCGTGGGGAATGGCCCGCATACATCAGTATGTATGAGTGCCAATAACTCACTAGTCCGTTCGCCTTTCTTATTGAAAGGGGACTTTGTCATTTTTCCTAATAAACAAGATTCACATGTCTCATATGATTCCAAATCAAATGAGTCTAGAAGTCCATCCTTATGGAGTCTAGATATGCGTTTCTCATTTATATGGCCTAAACGACAGTGCCATAGATATGTAGGATTTAAATCATTAGTTTTAATCCTTTTAGTATTTATGTTATAGATTGGATTATCTAGATCAAGGATATACAATCCATTAGACAAATGCGCACTACAATAGTGCATACTATCAAAATAAATGGAGCAACACTTGTCCTTTATTGAAATAGAAAAACCTTTCTCGTCCAAACAAGAAACGAAAATAATGTTTCTGCTCATAGCAGGCACATAAAAGCAATTGTCTAATTCTAAAATAAGTCCAGAAGGCAAAGATAGCTCATAAACGCCTACAGCTAATGCAGCAACCTTTGCTCCATTCCCGACGCGCAAGTCTATCTCCCCTTTTCGCAATCTTCTACTTCTTTTCAAATCCTGCACATTACGACAAATGTGAGAACCACATCCGGTATCTAATACCCAGGATGATGAAATAGAAAGATTGACGTCTATAACATAAATACCTGGTGGTGGTGGAATCACTATTCCAAGCTTCTTATCCTCCAGATATTTAGGGCAATTCCTCCTCCAGTGACCCGGCTGGCTGCAGTAGTGACACTCACCTTTAGCCACGCCTCCACTAGGCTTTAGGGCTTCCTTGGATTTCGCAACTTTCTTGCGTTTTCCCTTTGAAGTAGATGCAACTGACTTGCTCTTCTTCTTGTGCACCATCATTATGGCTTTGCCCTTGCCTTTATTGATGCTTTGCTCAGCTGTCTTTAGCATGTTCAATAGGTCTGGCAAAGACTTGTTGATCTCATTCATATTATAGTTCATGATGAACTGATTATAACTGTCAGGCAACGATTGCAAGACGAGATCAGTCGCCAAGTCCTGGCCGAGTGGGAACCCCAGTCTCTCAAGGTTCTCTATGTACCCGATCATTCGGAGTACATGAGGGCCTACTGGATTCCCCTCTGCAAGACTACTTTTGAACAACGCTTTAGACACTTCATAGCGCTCATGCCTTGCCTGTTCCTGAAACAATTGTTTCAAGTGTCTGATCATATCATAGGCTTCCATGTTTTCGTGTTGCTTCTGAAGCTCACTAGTCATGGTACAAAGCATGAGGCAAGTCACGTCATTAGAATCATCAACATGTTTCTGACGTGCCCTTACTGCCGCTAGTAGAGACTCATCTTGTGGTGGGTCTGGAATTGGAGTGTCCAAGACGCACAACTTCTTTTCTTGCTTGAGGACAATCCTCAAGTTTCTGTACCAGTCAAGGAAATTCGTTCCAGACAATTTATCCTTCTCAAGGACAGATCGTAGGGATGAACTCGATGCGTTGTTGTTTGCCATTTGGAATTCTACAAAAACGAGAAATATGCAATTTAGTATTTTGAACAATTTAACTATATTTAACAATGGCTAGATCATTAAATATAGCTCCCACTATTTTCTCGGATTAATAGCCCTCACTATTAAAGCGGAAAATATCTTTATACTTTCTAGTGGGTCCAAGATCCCTTTTCACTTCTTCTTGAGCTTGCTTTGGCAAGTCACCCAAGAATTGGTTATTTAGGTAGGAACCATTCCAATTGCATCCCATGCAACTCTTGGTCCAATTAGGTGAATAAATTCCTTTTATTCTTTATCCAATTGGATAACTCCTAATTGTCATGCCTCTAAGCACATCAATCCAATTGACTCTTGCCTAGTTGCGTCCAACCTCTTGCTTTCAACATACACGCATTACTAGCTTGCGTCGTCCGCAACACATCATGAAAAATTAAAATCGCCTTGCTTTGGCAAGCCCGAATTTTAATAGGCCATGATCATGGAGGGTGTTTTGGCAAGAGAAGGCAAAACGTTATATTTGATTGAGGGATTTCATTTAATTTGTTTGGTTGATCTTTATCAACATGGTCTACTTATTTGGATTGGGCCATCCACAATAAAAGACCAACCTTGTTTAATATTATCTTGTTATCGTTTTGCTTGTAGCGCCATACACACAAAATAAATAACAAGGCATGAATAATAAACATCCACAAAATAAAAAAACGTGGCATGGATATGGCCTTTAGACTAATGATATTATCAAGCCAGTGATAATATCTAATTGCCCTAAAGTGCCGAGCTCATCTCCATGTGCTCCACCATAGCTGCGCGTCTAGGGATGTCTTTTGGCTCCTTTGGTTCTCCGGTCTTCTTCTCCATGTTCTTGGCTATCATCTAAATATTTCTAATTCTAGCCTAACATCTAGAATAAATAAATAACAAAAGCCTCACATGTCGAGGAGAAAAAGAACGACTCGCAGGCCGTAAAACTTAATTAATGATTACATTAATTTGATCAGCTCGCAGGCCGTAAACCAAACCACAAAACAATAAACATCCACAATCCTAGGCCATATCCATCCACCATGCAATAAAGCACATAATACAGTTAAAACCAATTTTAACGCACTTGTTTAATTTTAATGAAATTGGGTAACTAGGGTTTCACAACGGTCCAAAGGGTCCAAGCCAACAAGTGGCCCGAACCCTAGGACCGCCGCACGCCTAGGAGGCCACGGCCTTGCTCACATCCTATGTGATTAAACTCACCAATTCTAACATCCAATGTTAAATTGGGTCTTGTTTGATTGAATCAAATTCAATATTGCATCTACTATGCCAATTTTTCAGTTTTCGCGTAATAAACAATAATACGGTGTATGAACTGAAATCGTAAACACATAATATCATGTTATGCTCTACGACATGTGGCTCTGATACCACTGTTGGGTTTTGACGTAGGTAACGCAGCGGAATAACAAAATTAATCCTACTCAAAGCCCACCAAGGATCACAGGAAGAGACATCATAACATGATCAAGGACATAGAAGATGTGTACCTTTTGATTTGTGAGATCACACGAAGAATGATGTCCTCGTCTCTACGGTTGATCCACGTCTAGAGGTGAGATCTATATTCTTCCTTCTCCACAAGTGCTAGCTTGAACCTTGGAGGAAGAGGGATGAAGATCAAAGCAACAAATCACCAAAGGCACAAGAGAGGGGCGGCCTCTCTTTGCCGTCGGGTAGAGGGGCGGACGGGTGGCTAGGGTTTCGGCCCTAGCTCCTTGTCTTGCTCTCTCTTTTTTTGCTCTCTCCCACTCTTTATGTGTTATGTCTAATAATAACTCATGTAGTGGGAAGGAAGCTAGAGCCTCCCTTATATACTCCAACAACTCCTTGTTGTTTCCATAAAAGAGTTTTCTTAATTCTAGATGAACTAGAATTATTCCCTTCCTTGCAAAATAGTCCTACTAAGTTTGGAAGGTGTTGCACAATGATCCTTCTATTAATTAATTCATATTAATTAATCCCAAATCTAGCTCTACTCTATTTGACGTGTGACCCCATAGGTTCCTATATAGTTGGTAGTAACTATTACTAACATGGAGCGGTGTCTAGCAACACATCCATGCAACCCAACCAATAGAAATAGTCAGTGATCTCGACAAACCTTTGTGCCCAATATGTCATATTGCATTATCCCTTTGTCTCCATATCCGGATTGGACACGAGACATAAATAGTCACACTCGTATATCCAATCCATAGTTCCTCGATCCTGGGAATATGCTTATGCTTGCAGATAACACTAATATCTATATATCAATTTATCTGAGTCTGGCCAGACATTCAATAAGCCTCATCCCTCGAGTGGCCGTGGATATTTACCCCCATTATGTGGGAGGGAAAAATCCTATCTACATCACTACGATCTCTAAGCTTGCTTCCTATTACGCCCGATAGCCACCTTTATGATTACCCAGTTACGGTGTAACGTTTGATAACATCAAAGCGCAATATTTCACAACTAGAGTATCTAGTGACTTCAAGTCCAAGGATTGCAATAATATTAGCACTACGAAAAGCGATTGTGACTTCACATAATCTAATGTATCCTTTTCGTCGTGGGTCAATCCAGTATGCCATTACTCCTAATGCATACCCATGTGTTAGATCGTGATATCCCCATATCAATCCAACCCCATACTAGTCTATAGATGATTGTCCCATTAATCATTATAATTGACTAGGGATATTTAAGATAAATAACACAATTTATCTAAGGAATTCATTATATTACATATCGCCATAAATAATAAATGAATATTCTAGCCAAAACATTGTTCATACTAAATCTACGATTGCCTCTAGGGCATCTTTTCCAACACACATACCAATTAGCAAGTAACAGCTAATCAACAAGTACGGTACAAATCGTGTTTAAGAATACGTAAGTACCCCAAAATCCCCCGCGGCTTGCTTACTTTGTTATTCCCAAATTGAGATTCCTAATCAATTTTAAATTTTGAAATCGTTTTATCTTTCTTATTCTCTACTAATGGAAATCGAAAAGTCACTTTAACCGGAGAACCGACGCTCTGATACCAGCTGAAACATCCCGGGATCTCGGTTCAGGGTTAATGCGATAATCGATAACCAAAAGTAGAGTATTAACTATTAAGTTTACATTTCGGTTAAAGTACATAACAAAATTTCAATAATAAGTACAATCTAAAACAAATCGTGTGTGATCTACTAAGTGATCTGACTTAAACTAAACTTCTTCGTCTCGATCCGCGTTCCCATTCCCCAAACTTGATTGACGACTTGCGGTTTTAAAATGGCAAAAGCCGACGCAGTTTTGAAGAAATTGATCAGTAAAAACTGAGTAAGTACACACTACGACATGTAAAGCAACGAGTGGCACATAAGCATGAGTTGAAACAAATCAGAAGATTTAAACAGTAAAACTATCATATTGGATAATTTGGATCAACTTGAAGTAACCGAGTAACAAAAACCTCTCAATTTAATAACATTGAGAAACCGCGAGTAGTTGGTAAAATTTTCAGAATAAACAAGTTCATTTGAACTGATAACGATAGTAGTTCATGGGTAGCCAAGATTTACAATTCATTTCAATCTCTTAGGGCATATCAAGAGCCACAAACAACATTAATAAGTAGTCAATTTTTAAATTCGACTTCAATCAACAGTTTAATTTAGCTGAGGCGTGTCAAGAGCCACCAGCAGGATCGATGTAAACAGAGGGATCACGAAATAATCACTAAGGGTTCCTTCTAGGGTCTATCAAACCCTATTTCACCCGAGCGTTAAGGGAGCCCATTCGTCAACCCCGCTCACAACATTAGCTAAAAGGCCTTAAGTGTCGACACCCCTATACCGTAGTGACCCTTACAAGTATAAGTAGCACTCTATAGCTCTATAAAATCCTTGACCTCAATATCTTGATACATTTTGGCTCATCAGGGGCAGATTTGTGAACATTAAAGTTCTATCCAATAATAAGAAGCATTGCTTCAATGGTCTTAGCCATAAGAAAATGGGGGATCGCTTGACGCCCCCCATTAATAACAGTACTCTGTACATCGTCCTAAGTCTATTAGAGGTATTTTATTTATTCTCTTTTCACATAATCAGAATCAGAATATCAAAATTTCACAAGTAATTTTCGAGAGTTCTCGAAGGAGATGAATAAAATAATTTAACAACATTCGAGTGGAAAACATGCATTCTCATACTATTTCATATAACAAACATTCATTTGAAATACCCAACACAAACGCAAATTTTGATATGAAAAGGCCGTACATATGTACTTACCACTGAGATGAAGCACAATTAAAAGCAAGAAACTAAGCCTAGCACTCCGACGACAACCGCTCTCTCCTACGAGGTCGATGTCTACAATCACACGTATGACGTACTCGTTATAACCAATTTACACATGCATAATAACAATGAAAACCTACATGTCACATAGTCCTATATGTCACTAATGAACATATAAAGATGTTTAATTATCAAAATAATTCCAACAAAACACCTAGAAGTTCAAAAATTCAAGTTTTCTAAAAAAATATGAAACTACAATTCTGGACAGAATTGTAGCTCTGACTTTGGAGCCATATGTACCATATCAAATCATCTCCTAAAATTTTGAAATTAATGTATGATGAACCTATGCGTGTCTACTTTCAGAAACATCAAGAAAATTATGCATAGCTATTATAAAACTGAAGTTACAAAAATAACAAACACTTCTATGCAGAGACATGTTTGGAAGAATGTTTCAACTTTGAAGACCAATTACTACTACTTGGGGAATAGGGAAAATGCCTATATTCTCCAGAATGAATCCCTTATGTGTCTAGTTTCATCACAAGAAAGATTGGGTGCCATAAGTTCCTGGAAATGAGATTTTTAACAAAAATGGTAAAAATTGTCGAAAAACAGAGTTTCAGAAAACATGCAACTTAGAATGAGCATATCTCCCTAGCTAAAAAGGCTATGGAGTTGAATTTTCTTTCAAAATGACCCTCTCTGACTCTAGTTTCAGAATATGAAAGATTTAAAAATTTCACAGAGACAAAATTTGGAGATAATATATGTTTTTCACAAACTGGTCAGATTGTGTCAATATGCATTTTTCCCAAAAATCAACAAGTTTGGTTCAAAGGATACATGCAACTTATGGAGACTTGATTTTCACACAAATAATATCATTTTAGGCATTAAATAAGATTTTTACATGCTCTTGACACAAATGATCAAAATTTTCTTGACATGCAAGTGCAACTACCAAGATTTTTACAAAGTGCATATGTGTGTTTAGTGTGAGTTTCATGAAATAGTCAAAATTTTGGAGTCAATCACATGATCTAACCATGAAAATGAAGAATCAAGCATGGAGATGAAGAAAAATAAGATGAAATTTCATCAACCAAAGAAAAAGATGGACATGCATGAATGAATTCAAGACTAGAAGAAAGTTTACCCAAAGATATAAGAAATGGTGGAGGAAAAGAGTGAAATTGACCTTCAATCCTTGAGAAGAATGATGAAATAACCCCCCTCCATGGTTATACCAAGCTTGGAACCAAATTTTTCATGCTTGGAAGACTAGAAAATGAAATTTTCATGGTGTTTTTATGAGGTCAACTCCCAAAAACTGGAATGGAGTTTTGAGAGCGAGAGAATAGAGATAGTAAGTGTTCTTCAATGGAGAAATTTAGTGAAGAAGAAGATGATGATGATGAATAGGATGTGAGAGTTAGTGGATGTGAGAAAAGAGTGATGGTGATGAACATGATGGGGGTATGTATGCATAAGGTGTAGTACATATGAAGTGATTTATTGTAAATGAGTAGTCATGAAGAGAAAAATAATTAGATGGTAGTGATAAAGATAGACAATTTTATTTTATTAGAGTTGACCAAAGATAGTGGGTAGAGGCATATGATGCAAATAACAAGAGTTGGGTTGCTAGTTGGGATAAAAAAATGTAATATTGATAAATGAGAGGTATCTTTGTGAAAACTAAAAGTTAAGGGGTGAAAATATAATTTCCAATTAATAGCTAACACACATATAAGTTAATTTTCATAGATAATAAAAAGTCCAAATAATTTTAAATACACCACTTTGTATATAAATGTCAAAATCCACTTTTAGAAAACTACAAGTATTTCCCAAGTATACAAAATAAGTTCCATATATTATTATCAAAGATTCAAAAATTACAAAATAGTCTCAAAATGAAATTTTATATAATCATAGATGTCCAATGGTACATTTATACTCTAAAACTGAGAACTAGTTTGAAATTTTAGTTTATTGAAATTCTCAAATACTATTTCAAAATTACCAAATAACCATTAATTAAAATACGGGGTATTACATTATATCCCCCTTAAAATGAAGCTTCGTCCCCGAAGCTTAAGATTTTTTTTTTCTTTTCTTTTTTTGTAAAACTACGACATGCTTCACGAGAATGCAACTAATGCACAAGAGAGTTGTATGCAATGTCAATACACATGCAAATTATATGCAAGGCTAATGCATATGCAACACTTTAATTAACGAGAAACGCGCTCTCGATCGGTTACGTCTCATCTCACTCGTACAATAGTAGGAATTCAAACACAATTAGCTCAAGTAAAAGGTCGGCACTAAATTTTGATAGGTCTAGACCAACATACTAGTTATCACGTTTACAAGGCGATTCGAAAATTTTGTAGCATTTAAACAAATCTCGAAATTTTAGGAAAAATTATTTGATAAAAAAATAACTTGTCATTTTGCTTTGCTCAACCGCATGAAAAATATTGTCTTACCTGTATAGGATTAGATAAACCAATCACCTCAAATGTTCCACGCATACGAGGGGGAAAAGAACACTATGTGTCGTCACACAACGTGTTTCTCCATCACAACTCGCATGTGTTTCAAATGTTCCAACTTAGTCTACACAGCGGGTACAACTCATAGTACCGTCGTACTAAGAGTCAGGCCAGCGGACTGCTAAACAAAGTGGTCGATATCACCTGGCATTTGGTATCTCCGCACCCAATTATATTTTTTTGTCAAAATCATTTTTTTATGAATACCTTTTTTTGTCAAAACTTTCTAATATTGGAAACGACCAAGTCAAGTTAACTCAAAATAAAATAAAGTACTATCTTAAAATTTGCGCTCATAGGTAAGAAAAGAATGGTCTCAGGGTATTTAAGTCAAAAGATCGTTACTCTCTCGTAGACAAGGTAGGATGACCAAGCAAAGGAACACGGATTGGAATCACACGACAATGACAAATTATTTCTATATAGCAAGTAAACATGCTCATAGGATAGCAAACATATAAATAAGCAAGTAGATTCCGCATGGAGCACATACCAATTAGCAAGTAACAGCTAATCAACAAGTACGAAACAAATCGTGTTTAAGAATACGTAAGTACCCCAAAATTCCCCGCGGCTTGCTTACTTTGTTATTCCTAAATTGAGATTCCTAATCAATTTTAAATTTTGAAATCGTTTTATCTTTCTTATTCTCTACTAATGGAAATCGAAAAGTCACTTTAACCGGAGAACCGCGCTCTGATACCAGCTGAAACATCCCGGGATCTCGGTTCAGGGTTAATGCGATAATCGATAACCAAAAGTAGAGTATTAACTATTAAGTTTACATTTCGGTTAAAGTACATAACGAAATTTCAATAATAAGTAAAATCTAAAACAAATCGTGTGTGATCTACTAAGTGATCTGACTTAAACTAAACTTCTTCGTCTCGATCCGCGTTCCCATTCCCCAAACTTGATTGACGACTTGCGGTTTTAAAATGGCAAAAGCCGACGCAGTTTTGAAGAAATTGATCAGTAAAAACTGAGTAAGTACACACTACGACATGTAAAGCAACGAGTGGCACAAAAGCATGAGTTGAAACAAATCAGAAGATTTAAACAGTAAAACTATCATATTGGATAATTTGGATCAACTTGAAGTAACCGAGTAACAAAAACCTCTCAATTTAATAACATTGAGAAACCGCGAGTAGTTGGTAAAATTTTCAGAGTAAACAAGTTCATTTGAACTGATAACGATAGTAGTTCATGAGTAGCCAAGATTTACAATTCATTTCAATCGCTTAGGGCATATCAAGAGCCACAAACAACATTAATAAGTAGTCAATTTTTAAATTCGACTTCAATCAACAGTTTAATTTAGCTGAGGCGTGTCAAGAGCCACCAGCAGGATCGATGTAAACAGAGGGATCACGGAATAATCACTAAGGGTTCCTTCTAGGGTCTATCAAACCCTATTTCACTCGAGCGTTAAGGGAGCCCATTCGTCAACCCCACTCACAACATTAGCTAAAAGGCCTTAAGTGTCGACACCCCTATACCGTAGTGACCCTTACAAGTATAAGTAGCACTCTATAGCTCTATAAAACCCTTGACCTCAATATCTTGATACATTTTGGCTCACCAGGGGCAGATTTGTGAACATTAAAGTTCTATCCAATAATAAGAAGCATTGCTTCAATGGTCTTAGCCATAAGAAAATGGAGGATCGCTTGACGCCTCCCATTAATAACAGTACTCTGTACATCGTCCTAAGTCTATTAGAGGTATTTTATTTATTCTCTTTTCACATAATCAGAATCAGAATATCAAAATTTCACAAGTAATTTTCGAGAGTTCTCGAAGGAGATGAATAAAATAATTTAACAACATTCGAGTGGAAAACATGCATTCTCATACTATTTCATATAACAAACATTCATTTGAAATACCCAACACAAACGCAAATTTTGATATGAAAAGGCCGTACATATGTACTTACCACTGAGATGAAGCACAATTAAAAGCAAGAAACTAAGCCTAGCACTCCGACGACAACCGCTCTCTCCTACGAGGTCGATGTCTACAATCACACGTATGACGTACTCGTTATAACCAATTTACACATGCATAATAACAATGAAAACCTACATGTCACATAGTCCTATATGTCACTAATGAACATATAAAGATGTTTAATTATCAAAATAATTCCAACAAAACACCTAGAAGTTCAAAAATTCAAGTTTTCTAAAAAAATATGAAACTACAATTCTGGACAGAATTGTAGCTCTGACTTTGGAGCCATATTTACCATATCAAATCATCTCCTAAAATTTTGAAATTAATGTATGATGAACCTATACGTGTCTACTTTCAGAAACATCAAGAAAATTATGCATAGCTATTATAAAACTGAAGTTACAAAAATAACAAACACTTCTATGCAGAGACATGTTTGGAAGAATGTTTCAACTTTGAAGACCAATTACTACTACTTGGAGAATAGGGAAAATGCCTATATTCTCCAGAATGAATCCCTTATGTGTCTAGTTTCATCACAAGAAAGATTGGGTGCCATAAGTTCCTGGAAATGAGATTTTTAACAAAAATGGTAAAACTTGTCCAAAAACAGAGTTTCAGAAAACATACAACTTAGAATGAGCATATCTCCCTAGCCAAAAAGGCTATGGAGTTGAATTTTCTTTCAAAATGACCCTCTCTGAGTCTAGTTTCAAAATATGAAAGATTTAAAAATTTCACAGAGACAAAATTTGGAGATAATATATGTTTTTCACAAACTGGTCAGATTGTGTCAATATGCATTTTTCCCAAAAATCAACAAGTTTGGTTCAAAGGATACATGCAACTTATGGAGACTTGATTTTCACACAAATAATATCATTTTAGGCATTAACTAAGATTTTTACATGCTCTTGACACAAATGATCAAAATTTTCTTGACATGCAAGTGCAACTACCAAGATTTTTACAAAGTGCATATGTGTGTTTAGTGTGAGTTTCATGAAATAGTCAAAATTTTGGAGTCAATCACATGATCTAACCATAAAAATGAAGAATCAAGCATGGAGATGAAGAAAAATAAGATGAAATTTCATCAACCAAAGAAAAAGATGGACATGCATGAATGAATTCAAGACTAGAAGAAAGTTTACCCAAAGATATAAGAAATGGTGGAGGAAAAGAGTGAAATTGACCTTCAATCCTTGAGAAGAATGATGAAATAACCCCCCTCCATGGTTATACCAAGCTTGGAACCAAATTTTTCATGCTTGGAAGACTAGAAAATGAAATTTTCATGGTGTTTTTGTGAGGTCAACTCCCAAAAACGGGAATGGAGTTTTGAGAGAGAGAGAATAGAGATAGTAAGTGTTCTTCAATGGAGAAATTTAGTGAAGAAGAAGATGATGATGATGAATAGGATGTGAGAGTTAGTGGATGTGAGAAAAGAGTGATGGTGATGAACATGATGGGGGTATGTATGCATAAGGTGTAGTACATATGAAGTGATTTATTGTAAATGAGTAGTCATGAAGAGAAAAATTAGATGGTAGTGATAAAGATAGACAATTTTATTTTATTAGAGTTGACCAAAGATAGTTGGTAGAGGCATATGATGCAAATAACAAGAGTTGGGTTGCTAGTTGGGATAAAAAAATGTAATATTGATAAATGAGAGGTATCTTTGTGAAAACTAAAAGTTAAGGGGTGAAAATATAATTTCCAATTAATAGCTAACACACATATAAGTTAATTTTCATAGATAATAAAATGTCCAAATAATTTTAAATACACCACTTTGTATATAAATGTCAAAATCCGCTTTTAGAAAACTACAAGTATTTCCCAAGTATACAAAATAAGTTCCATATATTATTATCAAAGATTCAAAAATTACAAAATAGCCTCAAAATGAAATTTTATATAATCATAGATGTCCAATGGCACATTTATACTCTAAAACTGAGAACTAGTTTGAAATCTAAGTTTATTGAAATTCTCAAATACTATTTCAAAATTACCAAATAACCATTAATTAAAATACGGGGTATTACAAGGTGGACATTGTGGAAATCACGGAGGGTTTATTTCTTTTCAAGTTTCCGGATGAGAAGGTGAAGCAACGGATAGTTGGGGGAGGTCCATGGGTGTTCGATGAACGAACCCTCGTCTGGAAAGCATGGAAGCTAGGTGACCCGATCAAAGACGTCGAACTTGATACCCTAGATGTATGGGTACAGGTTTCTGATCTACCAGTTCATATGATCAAACCTGAAACTGCTGCAAAAGCTACAGCTGTGATGGGGGAAGTTCTTGATACTGACCCGAATATCTCGTTTGGAGACAATGGCGCATATGTCTGATCTAGAGTTCGGATTCCGTTGAATGAACCTTTGCGAAGAAGTGCATATGCAAAAGTCAAGGGGGGGGGGGGGCGGAAATCTGGATTGACTTTAGATACGAGAGGATATCGGATATCTGCGTCTGGTGCGAACGGATTAACCACAACAGCTGCGAGTGTGATGACAGGGATGATATGATCAATCTGGGTTTGAAACCTGGATACAGTCGATAGCTTCTCTTCAAGCCCCCAGTGAAGAAGAAATTGAACCCAAAATCGCCAAGGAGTCCAAAGGGCCCTGTTACTACACTGATGAACCCTCCAGGCGATGACAGAGAAGCTGAGTTTGAACAAGAACTCCCTGATCAGTCTGAGAACAATCTGGATAATGAACAAGCAGAGGACAAAATGGACGAGGAAAGTCACCAATGTGGAAAAGTAGATGATGAAAACCACTCGGGTGAAGGCTTTGAAAGTACTGGCATTGCTACCACGGACACAGTGATAGAAAATTTTCCTTCCCAAACAATGAAGGAAAAGAGAAAAGCTGCAGCTATCATTACTCCGACTAAGACCCCGTCTAAGGAGGTGGTGAATGGGAAGAAGTCGAAAGGAGGTGACATTGTTAGAAGTTTGGCAGCAGCCTTCAATGGCACGGGATCGATAAACAATGAGGATGGAGGACCCTCTACAACTTCCAACGCGAGATCGGCGGTGCCTGCGATGCAGCACCGCCGGGCACAATGAATCTCTTGAGTTGCAACATGCGGGGATTGGGGAACCCCGACACGGTCCGAACATTACGTGATGTTGTAAAACGTCACACCCCTCAACCTTTCTTTCTCATGGAGACAAAGTTGACTTCCAGCTTCATGGAAAACATGATAAAACAGATTGGGTATGCAAGTGGACATTATGTTGATGCGGTGGGGAAAAAAGGATGGCTAGCGATCATGTGGAAAGACATGGTGAAAGTAGCCCGGTACAGTTCCTCGGCACATCACATTGATGTTGCTATTGAAGAAGTTGTTTCAAAGCAGAGTTGGCAGTCCACGGGTTTTTACGGCGACCCAGCTAGAGAAGAACGAAGGCATTCTTGGGAGCTACTCCGTAGACTAGCTCCTCAACCGGATACACCTTGGCTTGTTGCTGGGGATTTCAACGCTATTACGGCTATGTCAGAAAAAGAAGGTGGTGTCACGTTCAATTTCAGTCAAGTCCAGGATTTTAACGAAGTCTTGCAAGAGCTCGAACTGTTTGACCTAGGGTTTGCAGGGAACCCGTACACTTGGTCGAATAGACAAGAGGACGAAGCAAACATCCGCGAGAGGCTAGACCGTGCAGTGGGAAATTTCAGTTGTTTGGACCGATATAGAGGCGCAAAAGTTACGCATCTCATCGGACCCAACTCAGACCATTCACCAATCCTGGTGGAATGGGCACCGACGGTTAACAAAAACAGAGGCAGGAGACGATTTTTGTTTGAGAACATGTGGCGTCGCCACCATGATTTTCTTTAATTGATCGAGGAGCACTGGGACTCATCTAGTGGGACTGATCTGCTGGATAAACTAAAGTTTCTCTCCCTAAAACTCTCGGGTTGGGAAAGCAGGGAGTTTGGTAGTATCAGAAGGAATAAAGATGAGCTCACCAATAGAATTGGGTCACTTGAAGGTCAAACACAAACTGCAGGCGTTATAGCGCAGATTCGTTTGTTGACTAGTGACTCAATGAAATCATGGAACGCGAAGAAGTTATGTGGAAACAAAGGGCAAGGACGGATTGGCTACAACAAGGTGATAGAAACACGCGGTTTTTTCATCAAAAAGCAACGATTAGAAGGGCAAGAAATACAATCTCGGGCATCGAAGATGAAGTGGGTTTATGGCACACGGAAGAAGCTGATATTGTCAAATGCTTGGAAAGGTATTTTGCTACTATCTTTACCACGACAGCCCCATCAATGGAAGATATAGCATCGGTCCTTAACCACACGGTAGAGATGCTCTGCGTGGAGGATAGGCAGATGTTTGAAGACGGTTACACTGTCGAAGAAGTCAAGGCAGCCCTTTTTCAAATGGGGCCCAATAAATCTCCGGGAGTGGACGGTTTCACTGCGGGCTTTTATCAAAAGCATTGGGATATTGTTGGTTATTGTTGGGTTTTGACGTAGGTAACGCAGCGGAATAACAAAATTAATCCTACTCAAAGCCCACCAAGGATCACAGGAAGAGACATCATAACATGATTAAGGTCATAGAAGATGTGTACCTTTTTGATTTGTGAGATCACACGAAGAATGATGTCCTCGTCTCTACGGTTGATCCACGTCTAGAGGTGAGATCTAGATTCTTCCTTCAAACAAGTGCTAGCTTGAACCCGAAGGAAGAGGGAAGAAGATCAAAGCAACAAGGCACAAGAGGGAGGGGCGGCCTCCTCTTTGCCGTCGGGTAGAGGGGGCGGACGGGGGCTAGGGTTTCGGCCCTAGCTCTTTATCTTGCTCTCTCTTTTGCTCTCTCCCACTCTTTGTGTTATGTCTAATAATAACTCATGTGGGAAGGAAGCTAGAGCCTCTTATATATATACTCCAACAACTCCTTGTTGTTTCCATATTAGAGTTTTCTTGTTCTAGTAGGACTAGAACTATTCCCTTCCTTGCAAATTAGTCCTACTAAGTTTGCAAGGTGTTGCACAATGATCCTTCTATTAATTAATCTATATTAATTAATCGCAAATCTAGATCTACTCTATTTGACGTGTGACCCCATAGGTTTCTATATAGTTGGTAGTAACTATTACTAACATGGAGCGGTGTCTAGCAACACATCCATGCCACCCAACCCATAGAAATAGTCAGTGATCCCGACAAACCTTTGTGCCCAATATATCATATTGCATTATCCCTTTGTCTCCATATCCGGATTGGACACGAGACATAAATAGTCACACTCGTATATCCAATCCATAGTTCCTCGATCCTGGGAATATGCTTATGCTTACAGATAACATTAATATCTCTATATTAATTTATCTGAGTCTGGCTAGACATTCAATAAGCCTCATCCCTCGAGTGGCCGTGGATATTTACCCCCATTATATGGGAGGGACAAATCCTATCTACATCACTACGATCTCTAAGCTTGCTTCCTATCACGCCCGATAGCCACCTTTATGATTACCCAGTTACGGTGTAACGTTTGATAACATCAAAGCGCAATATTTCACAACTAGAGTATCTAGTGACTTCAAGTCCAAGGATTGCAATAATATTAGCACTACGAAAAGCGATTGTGACTTCACATAATCTAATGTATCCTTTTCGTCGTGGGTCAATCCAGTATGCCATTACTCCTAATGCATACCCATGTGTTAGACTTGATATCTCCATATCAATCTACCCACATACTAGTCTATATGTGATTGTCCTATTAATCAATATAATGGACTAGGGGTATTTAAGATAAATAACACATTTTATCTAAGGACTTCATTATATTAAATATCGCCATAAATAATAAATGAATATTCTAGCCAAAACATTTGCTCATAATCTACGATTGCCTCTAGGGCATCTATTCCAACAGTTATGACGTTACAAAGGTATGCCTTTCCGTTCTTTATGATGGGCATATTGTTGAAAGTTTCAATTCCACCTTAATTGCTCTTATCCCGAAGACAAAACAACCTCGCAAAGCTAGTGATTTCCGCCCCATTAGTTTATGCAATGTTGTATACAAGATTATCTCCAAGTCTATTGCTGATCGCTTGAAAAAAGTCCTTCACAAGTTAATTGCAGAGAATTAGAGCGCTTTTGTCCCAGGAAGGTTGATATCGGATAATATACTCACGACTTTTGAAGTTATTCACTCCCTTAAAACCCGGAAAAAGGGTAGAGAGGGATGTCTATCTTCAAAAGTATACATGAGTAAAGCTTATGACAGATTGGAATGGAAATTTGTGAGAGAGACGATGACGCATATGGGTTTTGGCCCGAAGTTTATCAATGCCATTATGAATTGTGTCTCCATGGTTTCTTACAGCTTTGTCAGGAATGGTTTTGTGGTGGGGAATGTCAAACCTGAGAGGGGATTAAGACAGGGGTGTCCGCTTTCCCCCTATTTTTTTCTCCTTTGCAGTGAACTACTTTCTAGATCCGTTACTGCTGCGGTTGAGGAAGGAGAGCTCCGCGGTGTCACGGCCTCTAGGGGTGGACCAGAAATCTCCCATCTATTTTTTGCTGACGATAGTCTCTTTTTTACACAGGCTAATACGGAGGACATTGCAAAACTTATGGAGATTATTAACATGTATGGCCGCGCTTCGGGTCAGCAGTTGGATCTTAGTAAGTCAGCCATTGTATTCTCTTCTAACAAAAATTCAGCTACAAGAGAAGAGATTCTAGTCCAGTGTGGGGTAAACGAAGTTGCTCAATATGATACTTATCTCGGTTTGCCTACGACAATGGGGAAGAAAAAATCTATCACCTTTGCTCATTTGATAGAAAGGCTGACCTTCAAACTAAAGGGGTGGAAGGAACGAACACTATCTGTTGGAGGCAAGGAAGTCCTCATCCGTGAAATGGCCCAAGCTATTCCTACATATGCCATGTCCTGTTTCAAACTTCCCGATGGAATTTGTGATAGGATGGAGCAACTTATTAGACAATTCTGGTGGAGCAAAGCAGAAAAACAGAGAGGTATTTGCTGGGTTAGTTGGGAGAAAATTCAGCGTAGTAAAGATCGGGGAGGCCTAGCTTTCAAAGATCTCAAGATGTTCAATGATGCGATGCTAGCAAAGCAAAGTTGGAGAATCCTGAGGTACCCAAACTCGTTACTCAGTAGGGTATTAAAGGCAAAATATTTCAGGAATGATCAATTTTTGCAGGCTAAGTTGGGTAATGCTCCCTTTCGCGTGGAGAAGCATTCTTGTTGGGAGGAAATTATTGGAGCATGGCTTACGATGGAGAGTGGGAGACGGTAACAAAATCCGAGTTTCTGACAACTGGATTCCACGGGAACCTTCGCTAAAGCTTTTTGTGCAACCTACCAATCAAGATCAAATGGTTAAAGATTTCTTAAACGATGATAGAACTTGGAACAGGGAAGCTTTGGAGGCGATTTTAGCCACTGTTGACGTTGAAGACATCATAAAAATTCCTCTTTCTTTGAAGAACATAGAAGACAAGCTGTTGTGGCACTATACTGACAATGGGCTTACACGATTCGCACGGGCTACTCACTAGCAAAAACCTTTGCTGACAATGCAGCTCCAGAAGGTAGCTCCGACTCTCGTCTCGTAGCTATGGAAATATATGGAAGATCCCAGTGCCGAAGAAAATACAACACCACTTGTGCCGCAGCGTCCTAAATGGTATTCCTACGTCGAATAATCTGCGAAAGAGTCATATCAATGTCCCAGACCACTGCTACGCTTGCGATGAATTGGGTGAAACAACATCTCATGTTTTCTGCCATTGTCCGAGAGCCGTCATAATCTGGAATGGAGTGGGTTTGGGGTTGTTTTCCCCCTCTCAATCCAGGGTTTTCGAAGACTGGGCATGCCACTTTCTCTCAATTCTCAACGCAACGGATTTGAGGTTATTCGCGGTCACGACATGGTGGTTATGGAGAGCTAGAAACAGTGGCATCTTTCGGGGAAGGGTGTTTTCAGACTCAGAGATCATTAATCAAATTAAGTCTTCGGTGAAGGAGTTTGAAGAAGCAAGGGGTCCGTGAGGAAAGAAGAATACAAGGAATAGTAGTGCTACACAGTGGGTTTGCCCCCCAGGGGGCTGGTTTAAAGCTAACATGGATGGTGCCTTCAATCATTCTACAAAGAGAGGGGGTATTGGTGTTATCTTCCGAAACTCACAAGGCTTAGCCGTGTTGGGAGCTGCGAGATTTTTTCCTCATGGGGTGTCTCCGAAATTTGTGGAAGCTAAAGCCATGCTTTTGGCAATCCAGTTGGTTTTTAAACACAACATGGAGAATATCATCTTTGAGAGTGACGCAAAGGTTCTAGTGGATCAAATTAATAAAGCCAGAAGGGGAGTTGTAGAAGAAGACTTTTCAGAAGTTGGCGCGGTAGTGGAGGACATCGCTGAGTTATGTAGCTCCATCTCAAACATCTCTATTACCTTCCAGCCTCGACTAGCAAACAACACAGCTCACCTGCTTGCTACCCATGCAAAAGAAGATGGAGTTAATTTCGATTTTCCTGATGTAATCATGCCTTTGTGGCTAAAAGCTAGTCTTCATAAGGACCTCCCACATGTAATTGATCCAAGTTAGTCTTGCTATAAAAGTTACCAGTTTCTAAAAAAAATGACAATTTCTTCAATGCTACATTATTGTGCCCAAATTGGGATTGACCATATCCAAACATTGGTAAATGAGTACTCTAATGCCGCCTTTACATAACCATGAGCAACCCTATTTCTAGCTCTAGGACACCAAGATACATCGAACCCCGTAAACGTAATCATCCCAAACGAGGACCGGTCGCTATTCGTTGCATTGTTCCCTCTTAAAATAGCCGGGATAGATTGAAGATCAACTTCCACTTGGACTTTACCGTAATTCAGGCGTGCCGCTAGGGCCAGGCCTTCGCTTATTGCCAAACCTTCTGCAATTCTTGGCAAATCAACTAAGGCCATACCCGAAACAATAGCCGCCTTCGTCACGCCCGTATGATCGCGAATCACAGCCCCTATGCTGGATTTACCGTTGATTTCATCCCATGCACCATCGCAATTGATTTTGCACCACCCATTAGCCGGAGGATTCCATCTCGCCGTTGGTCTGTCATTCCCGGTGGCGAGCTCAGTAGTTGTAGTAGTGGGTGATGGGTTTGCGGCTGCGTGGTACTCCTCTCGTGATGGAAAAGAGTGGTACTTGCCCCCCATTAGTTTATTGAAAGTCCACTAGAACCTCTAATTTTTTTTATATATATATTTTTACAATGGTACCCATTATTAATTTTGAAATGCCCTGGCTGATTTCACACCCTTGCACTCATGCCCCTAATATCGACTTGACATAAAATATATCTAAATTATGGCTCCGCAGCTGCTCATGAGCTCTAGTTGAGCTCACACTTTAACAACACCAACTTTATCCAACACCAACCTGGCAGAATCTTTCAACATTAGTGATGGACGCATACTTCTCCCTCCCGACACTACTTGTATTCCACATTGGTACCCTCAACTTGTTTTTCATTGTTTTTATTTCTTTCTTTCCCAGTTTCAGGTCATTTACTAGTTTTAGGCCTCCTTTAGGTAAGGGAGAAAGGAAGAGAATATGTATAGTATTATACATTTTGCTCCTTATCCCGTGTTTGAGTGCGGTACGAGAAGTATGCACAATTTTTATTTCATTGTCCCCTCCAACATTTTTTGCCTACAAAAAAGAAGATAATGTCGGTAGTTAGAAAAAGACTATACTACCCCCTTATAGAAGGTAGTTGGGAGTAGAAACCCTACCATGTCGTTCATTCATCCTCTACTGCATATTCATGCATCTTATCCTGTCTCAAATCTCGCTCTAACCAAAAACTCAAAGCCAAAAATCACTTAACCTGCTTTATCCCAATACCATCATATCCTACCTCATATCCAAGTATATCTTATTTCTTTTGATTTTTTTGCGTTACCCAAATGAGACCTTATAGAACTCTACACAACCATTGTAACTATAATGGGGCTGTTTGGATAGAAGGGTTGAGGGGAGGGGGTTCGGTTAATCTAACTAATGTAGTGTTTGGATAGGGTGGTTCGGTTATAAAAAAATCCGGTCACCGCCAACTAATAGCCGGACACCACCTCTTCTCTCTCTATTTCTTTTTTCACCCCGGGCACCGCTCCCTTTTCCTTCATCCGGTTGAGCAAGTTTTTGGTTAAAGACAATTTTCCAGCCAATTATTTCTCGACACATGTCAGGACCAAATGTATTAATATAGGGTTCTGGACCAAATGTATTAATATAGGGGGCTTGTTTTGTTTTTTTCTCTTTTTCACGTCTCTCACTCACCCTCTCTCTCTCACTCTCACGTCTCTCTCCTTCTCTCACTTCTTCTCTCTCCCACTCACCCTCTCTATCTCTCACTCTCACGTGTCTCTCCTTCTCTCATTCTCTATCTTCTTGTCTCTCCCACTCACATTCTTTTCTCCTCTCTCTAGCCGGACACCGGCAGGACTTCTCCCGTCCAGCGCTCCTCTTTCTCTCTTTTTCTCCGGACACCGGCTCTATTGTACCATCCACCGGCATCTTTCATAAACCATAAAATAGGTAAGTTCGGTTAGTAGTTAACCAAACAGGTGTATCCAAACAGGCCGAATAACTTTTGTCTAACAGGCAAAAGTTAATGAAAACAGGCAAGCATCATCCAATGAAATGTTAACTCATATCAGAAGATTTTAATGAAAATAGGCAAGTATCATCCAATGAAATGTTAACTCATATCATCCAATTAATTTTGGAAAGAATAAAATTATAAATAATAATAAAAAAACATGTTAACAATTGTAATGAGCTGCATTAATTGCATGTTTAAAAAAAAGATTTTAGTTCAAAAATGACATATTCTTGTAGGACAAATGAAAGAGAAATGCTATGGCACCCGACTTAACCTCCCGGTTACCTCACGAAAGTGCCACATCACTCACAATCGGCCCCACGTCTGTCCCTTTCTCTAGTAAAAAGTAAAAAACTCTCTCTCTCTCTCTCTCTCTCCCATCTCTGTTTCATCTCCTCCTTGTTTTTTTGGGTGAACTCATCTCCTTCTTGTTCTTTCTCGCATCAATTCACAAACCCGCACTCAATACAACTCAGAGATCCACAACAACTCCAACATACTTTTATGTCCGATATCTCTCTCTCCCTATTAAAGCATCAATTCTTCTTTGGCATTTTTTTCGTCTTTCAGTTTTCGGGTTTGCTTGAAATTGGATCTATGAGTTTTGTTCTCTAGTCCGTTGGCTGATTGGTTAGGGTAATTGGTGGTTTAGGGATTGGATTGATGTTTTTGATAATTGGGTATGTATGTGTTTGTGGAGGCAAAGAGGGTAATGCTAGAATCAATGGGCGTCTCAAGCTTTTGCGTCTATCTCCGCTGGAATAAACTGTTGTGGTGTACGGTCGTCGGACACGGGAGTTGAATCGAATTCTGATGAGGGTTGAGTCGGGGATGGGTTGTTGGGGAAGAAGAGGAAGAAAAGATGAATAACGAAGAGAGAGAGGGGCGAGTTTTTATTAGAGAGAGAAAGAGATTTGATTGATTTACTGGTGGGGCCATAATGGATGATGTGGCAGTTTCGTGAGGTGACCGGTCGATTAAGTCGGGCTTTGTAGCACTTCTCCAAATCTATCTATATATACTATTTGAGAATGGATTTTTAAAATTTGAATGAGAGAGTGCCACGTGGCGTCAACTAGTATTAAATTTCTTACCCAATATATATTGGATATATATATATATAAACATAAATCTAATTAGAAACAAAATATTTGTTTTGACATAATTCATTCAAACACAACCATTCACATTAATCACATTTGACTGTGATCCTTAGAATAGTGCGGAGAGATATACAAGAAAAGTGGAATTAAGGATTTGGGAACGAAATATTTGTTTTGTTTCGTAAAAAGTTTTTTCTTTTACATAATCCGGTCAAACACATGACTATTCTCATCAATCACATTAAAAGTAATATCAATCATATTATAAGAGTAGCAAAAAAAGGGAAGAAGATCAATATGACCATTGACTAGCCACATGAGGTGGGGTGTCTCCCGTAAATAGCATTGGGTGTTGCAGTTCTAGGCACTGCATCATATTCTCCACAGTTTCTTCAACTTTGTATCAAAAGGAGGATGAGTTGTCAGGTTGTAGACTTGGAGTTGTTCTGGTAAGAGCTCATGCTCGGCAACGCCAAAGGGGGCACTACCATCCCGTAAGAAAGAAGAGATTGTCAAGGATGAGGGTTTGATGAAAGAAGCTGCAATTTTTGTTGCAGCGGAAACTCCCAAGGATGTAGTGAAAGATGAGAAGAAAGAGACCGTCTAGGACTTAAATTTATTGTTGTTGCACCATTCTGCCGGTGTGAAAAATAACAAACAGTATTTTTTTCTTCTTTTTTGTTACCGGTGGTTTGAGTAATGTATGTTTCTCTTTAGAAGATTTAGCACAATTGTAAGAAATCTGAGCAGTGCTTATTCAATAATATATTATGTACTTATAATGCTGGATAACAAACATTGGAACCAAAATTTGTGGTACTTATTATATATTACATTTCAGTTTTGATTGGGGACACAAACTATTTCTTTTCTTGTTTTTTTTTTTTTGTTTTTGTTTTTTTTTTTAATTCGAAGTCCGCGTGCATCGCACGAGTTTAAAGCTAGTGAAATCCTAATATTTAAAGAGAGATTCGAAATACGATATTTCTCGGGTGAAATGCATGTGGTCGGTGCTTGTGAACACCAACACGATCGTGCTATAGAAGCAAGAAATAATTCTTGATGGAATTCAAATAAAGTCAACGGTGATATATTGCGTTGATTTCAATAAATCCAGCCAATCATTCATTCAATCAACAAAATCATCCAGCAGAGAGTGGTGGGGTAGAGAAATCCAGAAGAACACAAAAAAAAAAAATGACGAAATCGGTTACAACAGTCGGGCTCTGCATTGTTTTCGTCGTCATAATCGATCTTCTCTCTCTAAGAGCACTCTCTCACTCCTCACCACCACCGCCACGACACGGCGGCAGCAAGAAGTCGCCGGAGTGCAGAGCATGGCTGGTACAGTCCATCCCCACCGACATGCCTCACCTCTCTCGCGTCCCCGGTGTTCTCTCCACTGGTAACATCACCAACTTTCTCTTTTGTTCTTTGTTTTGTAGTACCACTTGTTCAGGATAAAAGTCACTTTCACCCCCTCTAGTTTGACTAAAGAACACTTTCACCCTTTCTAGTTTGGAAAATGATATTTTCACCCCTTTAGTGTGCTGATTTTGAAAAAGTTTACACACCCATATTGAGATGTGAGCTTTAGTCACCTAAAACCTCTCGAAGGGGCATCGCTCCCGCTCCCAAACCTCGCTCTGGCGCTTTCTAGATCAAATCTCGCTCTAAAGACGCTCCAGAAAATAGAGAGCTCGTTTTCATAGGCGAATTACTTTTTAAAGCCAATTTACCATTAGTTTGTACTATACTTGATGATTAATTTCAACTTATTATGCGTCGGTTTGATAATTCAAGTATTTAAACATTATTCTTCCTTATCGAAGCAACATATTTCATAAATGAATACTGACAACCATTTTAATAAAAAATATTTTCATGTGTAAAATCACATTATCATATGTAAATATTCTTTTCTTCATAAAATTATAGTAAATAAATATTATACATAGACGCTCTCGTGACGCTCTCAAATGCAGTCCTTCTGAAATTAGACGTTTTCCCGATCCCGCTCCAGTTTGCGCTCCCGCTTCGCTCCCGCTCTAGGTGACTTAGGATGTGAGTGGAGATTTGTCACAATAGTTTTTGGGACAATTTCTTCATATATTATGCAAAATATAGGGGTTAACCAAGGTAAATGACTTTTTGCATGATACGATGTCTCCAACGTTTTTTCAAGTGACGGACCTCACATTGGAGACGACCATTCCATTTCCTTACCCTTTGTTTGGTTGTAGATGCTCTATCCCTTCTCTTACCACGTCCCAGTCTGAAATTCTCCGACCGAGTCTTCTACTAAAATAAAATATTAATCAAGTTTGGATATTTGTGAAGTCTTTCCTCAAAATTGCAAAATCTCAAATTACAAAATTAAAGTTTGGATCATGAATACGAATTTCTTTAGAAATGCCAGGAGATCCATAAAAATTTCTATAAGTACAATATTACTAATAAAATTAAACATTCTAAATTAACCTAGAACGAACATTGTGGTAGGAACTGGCAAAGCTGTGTTTTGCAATTTTGCATTATTCTTAAAAATCATCAATCGTTACACATCAACAGTGTTCTGCTTTTAGGGAAAATGAACATTGGAATGTTCTTACATGTTCAAAGATTGGCTTGTGTTACAGCTGTTGATATTTTACTGCGTTAATGGTCTAATTCCTCTGATTTTTTTACCACCCGGGCAAATCAAAATAGTTTCAGGCTATCAGCACAAGGGCGGAACCACATAGTGAATAGTGGGGGCTATAGCCCCACTAAACTTTTCAAAATTGAAACTTTACCTTTGTTTTTATTATGTTTTTCAGTATAAACTCTATAAAAATTACCGCATAACCCCACTCAACTGTACGTAATATAATTTTTTTATACATATTTTATTTAAAAGTTTCATTTCAGACTCCACTACAACAAATTCTTGAATCCGTAACTGTTTCAGCATATTCTGCTAATTAAGTGTTAACTTGAGATTATTAATATATACCAGCGGATGTGTTCCGATGGTTGGCTGGAAACTCTTCTCAGAGGCTGGACATAATAGCCCAATATTGGCAATTAGTAGCAGGTCCTGACAATCCTCGGTCCGGGGATTATGGATACTCCAAAGCTGATATGAAAAGCTTTGGGGCTAATGAAGGTCTCCGTGTCTACATGGCACTTGAAAGTGCAGCGGATCGCAATGTTGATATAAGGTACACACAAAATTTCGAGTTTAATTAAAGTATAAATCTGTTTCCCGTTCCAATCCTAGTGATCTGCTGAAAACACTACATATACCACAGAAATACTCAATGAAGTTATATGCCTGTTTGGCAACCCTGTTTTTACTCAACACGCATATTTTTACATGTTCGTTAGATTGTTCATTAAAGATAACTGTTTCTAGAAATACCGATTTTGATTTTTTTGAGCTGTTTTTTCATTCTTATAAGCAAGTACCACCAAACAGGCTTTTATTTAGTTGAAGATCTCAACGAACAGAAGTGAAAACCGAAAACATTGCGGGTTAATTAGTTGGTGAGACCAAAAAAATTAAGGAAAAACCAGAAAATGATGAATCTCTAGAGAGATTGGTCAGTCAGCTTTATTTAGTAGCTTCATTTCATTTTAACATGAATTGTTTGGGTTTTTTGTGATGATAATTACAGAAAACCTAGAAATGATGCAGCCTATGGAACCAACTCTTTTCTTAACCTAACTACTATTTACTATTGAGAAAAAAAAGATGATTTTCTTATTTCATAAGCACGCTGCTTTTCTTCTTTTCTTTTCTAAAGAGCTTGAAACTTATTTCAGGCTTTTGCAGCACTCTGGAGTGTATCCTGATTACACTGACGAGCCAAACAACCTTGCGTCTGGGAGGCCAAATGTCAAAAATGTCACCTTACTGCTTAGCAAATGGTGGGGATCAGGCATTGTCCACGCAAAAGTTTGGATATCAGATAGGCGAGATGTTTACATTGGTTCTGCAAACAATGATTGGAAATCTCTCACTCAGGTTGAGACAGTTTGATCATAACTTGTGATTGTCCAATAATTATGTTCATATTCCGACTTTAACTGTGGGTTAAGGTTGAGACAGTTTGATCATAACTTGTGATTGTCCAATAATTATTTATTTATAGGTGAAGGAAGTTGGAATTTATCTGGTTGGTTGTCCAAGAGTAGCTAAGAAGGTCGAGGCATATTATGACAACTTATGGAAACTTTCATCGCTTAACGAATCAGCTTACACAAAAACAATCTGGGATCAACATTGGCAGGTCACCAGAAAGGTTCCTTGTTGGTCTCACTTTGTTCATCCAAAACAACGGTGCAGGTATCAACGGCTCTTTCGATTTTTTTCCAGCTTTATGGTATTTTTAGCTGTTGAAAACGTTCATTTTATAATGATGATGATTCATGAATGTGGCACAATATTTATGTCTCTGGTACCATGACAGATCACCTCTTCCACATCACGCGGACGTCTCAGGTGGTGTAGCCGCCTATCCAGAAATTTCAGAGGCTTCAACATTTGAAACTCCAGGTTTCAGCATTTATTCAACTGCGCGTCCGCAGTCCTACTATCTCTCATTTGCTCCACCAGAGGTCAGTGGTAGTGCTGAATGTCGCGTCTTTTAAGTGGTTGCATCGTGATTTGTTTTTTCTAACTTGCACAAGAAGTAGTTATCTTCCTTCAAAAGGATATATACTTGATGTTCCTGTTAATCGATCACAATGAATCATGCACTGCACACCCATGCCTCCTTTGGGCAAGGTATAAGATGAGGGGGGATAAGGATAGGTTATACCCAGAGGTGTCAAACGGGCTAGGCTGGCTGGTCCAGGAACCAAACAGGCCGGTCCTACAAGACAGATCCTTAGGCCGGATCCTTATAGGTGGGCTGGTTCAAGACGGGCTGGGCTAGCCCTTGGCGGGTTGGAGGTCCGGTCCTGGGCTGGTTGACGGGCCTGTCTCCAACTTGAGGTGGGCTCATCCAGTGGTTCCAATGTAAGTGACCAACCCGGATCACTACCTAGGGCTGGTTCAGGAGTACCATGGTCCCGGTCCGGCCAGTACACCCTTGAAACTGGCTGGTCCGGACCCACTTGCCAGTTCTAGTTATACATATGATTTCAAATTTTGCATTTGGGTAAAGGGATATGGGACAAGCAAAACTATCTTCCCATATACATCTCTTCAAATTTATGCCTATAATCTTATCTTATACCATTAGTAAATGTCAGATAAGAGAAATGGGGAATACATAATTACATATCTTGCATCATATCCCACATCATATACACTATATATCATATCCCCTTTTTCTTATTCCTTGTTTTATACTTAGATTGCTTACGACGCATTATTCTGAAATGCAGCTATTACCCGGGAAGTACCAGGCTGATGAACAGGCCTGGGTTAACACTATAAAATCTGTACCAATCGGAGGAACAGTCAGAATCAGTGTTATGGATTGGCTCGGCCAATCTTCATACATCAAGCCCGCAATTTACTGGTCAACCCTTTCATCCGCAGTATCTGAGGTCAGTTCATCTTATCTCTTATAACTTAATTATTCAACCTTGTTCAAACCTTGTACTCTAAATCTATTTTGTGAATACCACCAGGTTATCTTTTCAAAGCATGCAACAGTCAAGATCTTAGTGGCTCACTGGGCACATTTCATCAACGGAACAGACGAATACCTGAAGTCTCTTCTATACTCCAACACATTGTGTAATTCCTCAAGTTATAATAAATGTTCGGGAAGAATTGAGATCAGGTACTACACGGTTCCTGGGTTTAACTTGACCGGACCAGCCATTGTGAATGGGACAAGGACAGGGAATTTGTATCCGGGATATAGCAGGGTGAATCATGGCAAATACGCGGTGAGTGATGTGCGGGCCCACATCAGTACTAGCAATCTGATTTGGGATTATTTTTATGCGACGTCTGGTGTTAGTTTTGGGACTTATGCCCCTGCCGTTGTGTCACAACTCCAAGATGTTTTTGAGGCGGATTGGGATTCGCCCTACGCTGTTCCTGTGACACCACTAGAGTAAGGTCACGACTCACTCGTAGTATAGTTTAGGACCAATGTTGTGTTAGTTTTTGTTATGAGCCTTGAGCTTAATTTTTCCTTTAACAAGTGTTTGGATAACGAGTTACATTGTTGTCGTACGTTTCGAAAGATTATATGAAATGTTAGCTCATGAAGCACTAGGATGCATTTCGCTGCCGCGTTGAAATCATTATTTTTTGTATGGAATTATCGATCATCTTTCAATCAATCAATGTTATTTCTAGAAAATTGAACTTTTATGTGACTAACATTACAAAGCTCGTGTTCTTGCGTCAGACTTCATCTTGAATTGAAATTTCTTTTCTTCAAAATGTAAAATGATTCATCAAACAAAAGTTGAAGCGCCCATAATTAATCATCCAATCGAAATGTGGCAACAATAATACACATTTCTTCGTACAAAGATTGATGCTAAGTAGCGTTACAAATCATTCGTCACTTTTGCAGCTAGGGTGGTAGCTCAGGTGGTAGAGCGTTTGAAGCCCCTGCATGAGGTCCCGAGTTCAAATCCGATTGACGACAAAATAACTTATCAACAAAATTAAATAATCGTTTGTCACTTTTTCATGCCAATTTAGTCATACTCAAACGTGAACGGTACAATTCTGATAAACAAAATTGTCATTTGTTGTCCAAATAGCAGTGACACGCAAATGAGCCTGACATATGATATCTCCATGAGTAGTGACACATGTCATTTCTTTGAGATTTTTTGACTTGCTCCAAGAGCAAATTATGTACTACATCCGTTCTCTCTGAATCTTCACATTTTGACTTTTTTTTTTCCAGTAATCGGGTCACTTTGACCTGGTGATTTGGATAGCCAAACGATGCAAATTTTTAATAATATTTTGATGGTGTTATAGAGTGAAGTTTAGTCTACAAGATCGTACAAAGATTATCAAATTCTTGCATCGTTTTACTAGTCAAATAACCAAATTAGAGTGATTCAGTGAATAGTGGTAAAATGAAAAGGGCAAAGATTGAGAGAAAACAGAGGAAGTATATTTTAAAAAAAATGTAGCAAAGTATCACTCTGTTCCAAGTCTTTCTTTTCAATTTGACTTTTATCACTATTCATTGGGTCACTTTAACTCGGTGATTTGAATAACAAAATGATGTAATTTTTGATAATCTTTCACGGTGTTGTAGAGTAAAATTTGCTCTATAGCATGGTGAAAAAGTTATCAAAAAATCGTAGTATAATTTTGCAAGCAAAAAACACCCTATCAAAGTGATTCAAATACGAGTCAAGAAGTCAAATCGGATTTATACATGTCTTAAAGAGGGTGAAATGACAATTCTTATAAAAGTTAGAGGAAAAAATGTGAATAAGAAAAGTTCACTCTGCTTAACATTTTGGTCTTGGACTTGAAGAGAGGAAACAGTAGAGCAAGAGCCGCAAACAACAGAGAGAGAAGAGATGCAGAGGTTTAAGCTCCTATCGCCGGTAAAGCGTTCTCTGCAAAACTACCGTATTCTCTCTAATCAAACCCACGCCTTCTCTGCTCCACCTAACTACGCCTACTACGATGATATCCAAGACCAGGTCCGTTCCCAATAAACATTCTGAAACAATTGTTTGATTTCTGAGAGAACCCATTTTGTATTCGCCTCTGAAATGGAAATCACTTCTGGGTTTTTTGTAATCTCAGGTTTTAGTTGAAGGAAGAGCCAAATCAAGAGCTGCCATTCTCAACAGACCCGATTCACTCAATGCCCTCAACACCACAATGGTCTTTACTCTTGAGGGTTTCTTTCCAGTTCATGAATCATTGTGTGTTCAGTCTTTAACAATGGGTGGTTTTTGATTGTTGGGCAGGTGGCTAGATTGAAGAGGCTATATGAGTCATGGGAAGAGAACTTCAATATTGGGTTTGTGGTGATGAAGGTTAGAAACTTCTGATTAATATGTAGGAGTATTTTTTTTTTTTTTTTATTTTTTATGGTGAGGTCTAAATGTGGAGTTTTCATTATTGAAGGGTAGTGGCAGGGCTTTCTGTTCTGGGTCAGATGTTGTTACTCTCCATCAGCTGCTAAACGAAGGTAGGTGTCCTTGCTCTCTAAAATTCAGCTTTCAGGAGCTTAAAGTTAACCTTTCAACATGCTCTATTACTTAAAAGCCTAATTTAAATTCGATTTTGCTTCCATGCCCTGAAAGTTTACAGCCTTTTCTGTCAATCTCGTGGTCCAGATTTGGCTATTTAGTTGCTGTTTCCAATTGCTTGGGAAATGTTATTATCTTTTCTGCATTGAAGGGGAGTGATTCGGCATTGTTCTTTAGTTTGTGGGTGGATTAGGGGGTTTAATTGGTTAAATTCTAAGTTAAGATGCACCATATGTTACAAAGGGTTTTGTGAATTCCATGTCTTTATACCTTACCTGAGGAACCTTAGTGTATCCAAGATTCATGGATCTACAATTGGCAACACTATGCCCACAATTCCATGTTTACAGGAAGTTTATTATCTAGTGTTTCTGTTAGAAAATGCGAGAGGTCTTTAGTTCTAATGTTTTTAAGTTACTTACTTCGTGCAGGGAACATTGAGGAATGTAAAAGTTATTTCCAGACTTTGAACAAGTTTGTCTACCTATTAGGCACGTATTTGAAGCCACACGTGAGTACTTGTACTTTATTCTATTTTGAATTTTGATGTATGTGAGTAAAGTTAGAGTCCAAATATGAATTAAATACGATGTGCTTCACTAAGAAGTAAGAACTGACTTGTCAGTGAGTTTTGGAGAGCTAATTCGTTGATTGAGTTGAGACTAATATAGTAGGAATGAAGCATGAACTATGTATTGAGTGCATGCGAATTGAGAAAGCAACCTTGCACTTGATTCACTGCATTTGCTTTTTTTTCTAAATGCAACATTGTGTAGCACGAGTAGGATTCTTTGTCGAAGAAGGCATGCCATGGTTTAGTTGTTTAATTACATGTGACTCTTTTGATCATGTATGTATCATTTTTATTTGTGTGGTTTCAAGTTGTATCATTGCATTGTCTGTTTTTTAATTTGAAGATCCTAAAGGCGTCTGCTTTGAGGGCCTTGTCTAGCAGTTGAAACTCTGGATTAAGTTGTCACTTGTCAACGCTTCTCTAATAATCCAGCTTATAAGGAGTCCCAGAAAATTTAATTGCTGCAGTTTTTGTTGCTAAAACTTTAATATAAGTAGTTAGCTTGTGAATTGTCCAGTTTATAAGTAGTCCTGAAAGTTTGATACTAGAAAAGTTGAACTACTAAAACTGCAATTCAACTTTTCTGACATGATTCTTTTTCAATCTTTTGAGGACTTGAATGTTTCTTTCTTTAAGAAAAAAGTTGTTTCTGTCAAAAGATAAATGAAACCTGACCCGATTTGGTCTTATTTGAAGTACCAATTTTTGTGAGTGTTCAGTGACTTGCTAGTTTTGCATGTATAGCAGCCACCACCAAAACACCATGAGTAGCAAATTATGCCCTGCTAATTACGAAGGCCTTGTCTTACTTCTGTCGAGTAAGGGGGAGGGTTGAGTCTCGCAACCCTACTCTAGGCTGCCTTCCTAATGCGATTCCTTTCTCATAAGTCATATCATACAAACACTTTTTGTTTTCAAACTGACTTTTCTCAACATCTTTTTTTTTAAACTGGGCTGCTGCAGCTGATGCTCATCAATCATCATTGTACTTCTTATGCTTATTGCATTCTTTTTTGGGTATCTTGTGAAAGACACTTAGATTATTATCACTATGAAACGAGGGATGGAGTCTTTTTTGTTTGACATGAAAATAAACCTTACACGAATCCTCTCTTTTGGGGCGTTTATTCCCCGAATGATTGTGTGATTTATGGAGTGCTGCTATCTCATGACCCTTTATTAGGATTATATCCATATGTATATTTTCACATCTGATCTAAGCACTTTTTTCTCCTGTCCCCTGCAGGTAGCTATATTGGATGGTATTACCATGGGAAGTGGCGCAGGAATTTCATTTCCTGGAATGTTCAGGATTGTGACTGATAAAACTGTACGGTAACTAACACATGCTGCTCATTCATAGGTGCAGTAAAATACCGTTGATTGTGATCTTAATTCAGAGAACATTATCGTTTATTATGTGATGAGTAAAATGCTGTTTGGAATTGAAGGATGATTATGGCATTGTGCATTCTAGCTGGAGTTTACAAGTAAATCTTGCTTAGGAAATACTTGAACCTAGCTGTCAGCCCTTATTTACTTTGACATATACTCACATGAATGCCTCATGTAAAATCATTATCTATAGTGAAAGAGACGCATATCCAATGTAGAAATCCGTTATAAACCTAAGTGTTGTATCAATATCCTCGGGAAAGCTACTAGTGCAAAATTAGCAATAAATTGCTGTATGGAGCATTTCCAATCCTCATTTACATTTCACCATCAGATATGCATGTCTAACCTAGTGAAAATTGAGTAACATTCACTAAAATAGGCCCTTAGTGAAAGAACAAGCATGAACCCACAGCCCCATACATTTTGAAGGAACATATGAAGGCTTGCCCTGTTGCAACAATTAGCTTAAGCAACCTGAACATCCACACCCACACAATTCAGAAAATTCATCTCTGTAGAAGACCAATCATTGCAATTGTCACCATATTTTAATGGAATCACTGATTTTTAAACATCTTGTAATGTTAGCAGAGCCCCATAACCAGTTATCCAGAACAGACTAAAACCTAATCTCTAATCTTGGGCTGCTCCTCCTTCAAAGGTCTTTTTAGCTGTGCTTTATCTCATCATATGTTCTCTGATTTGTTTACTGTTACTAGCAGAACCACCTTTAAATACAGTGTGATTGGTAGCATTTTTTTGTTCTAAGTCAACCTAGTCCCTTTTCACATCTAATTTCTCATCCAGCCCTAATGCTCTCCGGAATGAAATTCTCTACTCGAAACCATATCTCATGCCAGAGCCAGTCTGTGAATGACTACATCATTTTGCCAACGGAAACACATAAATCCAAGACGTCCTCCATACCCACCCTTTCATGCTTCAATATATGTCTCTGCCGAAATGATCATAATCTCATCGATATTAAGCCTACAATTTAATGTCAAGCTGATTGCTTCTCAGATGATAATCCACACACTCGTTATAAGTAGTAGAGTAACTAAACTCTCGGACCAGAATTCTCATACCATGAAATTAACTTGGACGGAACAACTTTTGACCATTGCAGATCTTCATCTGAATCTAAGAAATCCCTAATGGCTTTACTTCTTAAAGTGATATGGTTAGTTTTCTCTAAGTTTGGTTTGTTAGAAACGACTACTACAAAGGAATCTTTCAAACTCATCTAAGTCTTGCTTGGTCCTGAGAACTTACCAAATCCCCATATCACCTTTCTCATCCCCACAGAGCTCTTCTCTCACCAGTACACATATTGTAAATAATCATGTGTAACTTCTGGCATCAGTTATATTTAGTGATTCAATTAATCAAGTTGTAGGGACAAAATGTTTGGATGTCATGAGGGCCTACTCATGCAAGAGTGGACTATGCCTGATAGTCTGATACTATAATGTATATTCTCTCACTAATGATGCGGTTTTACAATTCAATGGCAGATATTCTCTACTCCAGAAGCCCAAATTGGTTTCCATCCTGATGCGGGGGCTTCTTACTATCTATCTCGTCTTCCTGGTTATTTAGGTAATGTCTACCGTAAACTTATACAATCTGTTTGAGTTTCCATGCAATATTGCTTCATTTGAATTTGCTTCTTCGAGATTCTTTCCACATACATAAGGTAGTGATTCAAAGTATGAAGTTATGTTTGAACTTTTTACCTTAGCGTATACATGACTGTTTGCCCCCGTAACTTAATTGAATAGAATAGTCTTGTGGAAGTATGTGTTTCTAAAAACTCATCATTCTATTTCTTGAATTTTTTGGACCCATATCCATAATTGTACTCCCTATGTCATGGTTGTATTTGGAGACTTACATCAGAGTCAATTGATATTGCATTCATAAATCATGTTGTGTTTCCTGAGGAAGGATTACATGTAATGGTTGAATTTGTGTATACTTCTTCCTCTATGTGCCAAGCCTCCTCTGATCTTGACACTGCCCAGAACTCAAATTTTTACTTGGCCTCTTCAATCTCGGCACCATATCCGTGTCGGATATTATCCTTGCAGATAAGGGTATGGGATATGTGGCGGATATGGCCTCCATCCGTCGGAAGCTCCAAGATTTTTAATCATGGTCAGAAAGCAAATTGGTGCTTGGTTTCTTCCTTCCCCTTGCCTCCTTCATTTCACTGTCCTCACCTGGTTCGAAGTTGTTGTCAGAGTTGTGATCGTGTGAAGCTCACTGACCATCCGCTAACCTCACTGGCATGTTCTTCTTGGTTATTGATTGATGTGTTGCAAACACTCTGGACCCGTTTTTGGAAAAATAATCATTCAGATTTTAGGTTTCGGTTTAGGTTATGGATCTAATTGGAGTGTATGCTACGTAAAGTTTTTTCTATGCCACCGTATCCCCGCACCCGTGTCCGAAATTTGAACACTTTTTAACCGAGTCCCCGTATTCAAAGTTTCCGCTACGGGGCAAATCCGATTCTCGGAACACACCTGACATGACACCTGCACACAAGTTCAGGTAACCTATCCCAGAAGTACCAAACATTGAAGTAGCCAGGTCCCTGAAATCCCTGCATACCTCGCAGTCCAAGGTTACATGGTTAAGAAATTTTGGACTGGCACGGGACACGTCTGCTTGGCAACCCCGAAGCCACTTCTTTGGAGAGTTTCCTATTTAAAGCATCGGACAAGCCTCTTCTTTGTAGGTTTTCTGCTTCCCAAAAAAAGAAACTTGGTTACATCATGTGCAAGAATCGATGGTTAAGAAGTTCCTTTCAACATAAGACATGTCAGCTGTCGGACCTTAACCCTCATCTTTGTTGATCTCCGCCTTCTAGTAAAACCCTCTTCAAGCCACACCGAGAAAGAATTATGCTTCCTTTGGTATGCCAGATTTCCATATCTCTACAAACAAAGATTTTGCTAGATAGAATTAATTGGTAATGCTTTATTGAGAAAGAAGCCGCCCTTTTGTTGTGAATGGGATCATCTTTTGAGTTTTGACACCTCAACCAAATAAATTATGTGTAAAAGTAATGGCACCTCAACCAAATGAATATATTCAATTTTTTTGGAGCAGGTATTTCGAAGATTCAATCATTCAATTTGTGTGAAGATGGGTCCCTGGACTCCTGGAGCATCCCATTAAGAATTGACTTATTACAGGTTGCCTGCCCCCAGTTTACCAGAATTGTCTGATTGCAACCTCCATTTCTATAAGGATAAAAGACACTTTGGTCCCCTCAGTTTGACATAAAGACACTTTCACCCCTTCCTGTTTGGAAATGACACTTTCACCCCTACAGTCTGCCAGACTTAAGGACACTTCCACCCCTGATTATATCATTCCACACACTAGAGGGAAAATTCGTTCCAAAAACTACTATCATTGACGAACTCCCACCCGGACTACTGACTTCACAATTGGGGAGTGTAGGTGTTTTGAATTTGGCACACTGAAGGGGTGCATGTGTCATTTCCTAAACTGGAAGGAGTGAAAGTGTCTTTGTATCAAACTTGAGGGGGTGAAAGTGTCTTTTACCCCTTTCTATAACTACATATCTAGCTGCATTCCCATTCTCTAGCACAATGTGATACATGTGTATCATAGACGTCCAGGGATTGATGAAAATGCCATCAGGTTCTTTTAGTTGGGTGACATTTTTTTTTTTCAAAACTGCCTTGCAAGTCAGTTTGCGAATCGGGGTTACAATTAGGCAGTTTTAGGAATGAGGTTGCGATAAGACAGTTTCGGTAAACTGGGGTCTGGGGGTATGCAACTTGTAATTAAGCCTTGAGAATTTTCAGTTCATCATCCACGGAAGCATTCTTGTTGGTGGTATGTCCTGGAAAAAACGTCTGAGAGAAGTGCCTGTCCACATTAAAACATATGCCAGAACTTGACCCTGAAAGCTCCTCTCATATAGTAAGACACTGTTCTAATGAGTCCGGCTGTCCTCATCAGATGCTACTTGGAAGTCCAAAAACCAACTTTTTGACCTGTTGATACCTCTTTCGACAGCCTCCTCCACACCATCATCCTACATTTTCCATCAATTGCGTGTCTCCGTAACTTACCGTCTTACCCGTTTCAACCACATTGGGTATCACCATTTACTTCTAAGAGCTGGACCGAACACCCCCAAATTCCTCACTCAGTTATGTTACTCTATGCATATCTTGAGTTTTATTGTGCTGGAGCATATCTTGAGCATGAATTCTCCTTTGGCACTTTTTTACGAGGAATCATATATGCGATTTGTTTCAGAAGAAGTAATTTACAATTTTTCAACATTTAAAACCCTTCATTTTATTGTTCTTTCAGGGGAATACTTGGCTCTAACAGGGGAAAAGCTTAATGGAGTGGAAATGATCGCCTGCGGCCTTGCTACACATTATTCTCTCAATGCAGTTTGTTCTCAGTTCCCTTTTATGTGGCGAGTGTACTCTTACTCTATCTCATCCTGCAAGTAACTTGAGGATTTTGCTCTTAATAACAGAGACTACCGTGGATAGAAGAACGGCTTGGAAAATTAACTACAGATGATGCCTCTGTCATAGAGGACTCTCTTGCACAATATGGTGACCTTGTCTACCTAGACAAGAGGAGCGCCCTCCATAAGTAATTTCTACCTTATTAATCTTTTGTTTTTCCTGTTCATCTACTTTCTTATTGTTTCTACTGAATATTACCAGATGAATTGTTCTGCATTACACAGAATAGCAACTGCTGAAATATTCTTGCTCTGTCTACGCTGTAATTTTCTGTTGTCATGAATGGATCATCTCATTTCTTTTGGTTGTTTTTAATTTTGTGGTTTACACAGTCGCCGGTAGGAAATAACTTTCTATTGCAATCTATTTTCTCTAAAATTCTTGTGCAATAAGATATTAAGAGAACACTTTATAGATGTTTGTAAAAGTGAATAGTGTGCTGGTCATTTTGTGGTTATAGATGTTTGTATATTGTCAGTTAGTGTGTGATGACTTGGTTATCTTTTATAAGTAAAGGCACTTGCCACGTGGTATCCGTAGACTCTATCATGTTGGTTTTATTGCATGAAGAGTTAGGTTAAATAAGTTGCTTTTATTTGAGTAATTAAGTATGTCAAGCCCCATATAACTGGGCGTATTATGTGGTTGATATCACAGTGGAAATGGACTTGCGATTCAGTGAACCAGTGATCTTTCAATTTGCTTGCTCAAGTACATGTGTTATCTTTGCCTTGATTATGTTTATGTGCGTTTAATATTTTCTTATTCTTCTGCTTGCAACACAGGATTGAGAAGATTGACAAATGTTTCAGCCAAGATACAGTTGAAGAAATTGTTGGTGCTCTGGTAAGTATAATATCATATCTGCGTGTAAATGTGTGTGCGAACATAATCCAATGTAATCGTACATTTCATTTTAAAAGCCACCATTTTTGTTTGGTAGAGATTCTAGCAAAAAAAGTTTCTATACCCTAAGGTTTACTCTAGTTAGCATTTCAGCCCCCCTGAAGTTAAATTTGGAACGTTTCATTCCCAATATTAGTAGCTGTTAGTGGGACAATTGGAGTGTTCCAAGTACTGATTTAGCATCTGTTAGCGAGAAGTATATGAGATTCGAAAGTACAAAGCTGAACTTTTTTATTGCTGTATGATCAATATGATCCTGGAGAGGTTTTCAGGTGGTATCTTAGAAACCCTTGTCATGCCTACCTCATTAACAAAGGCACTAGTGGCAATAGCTTTTGATTTGGAATATTTGTCACGCAGAAGAAGTATATGAGATTCAAAACTACAAAAAACAGGCAAAAGACCATTTCGTATGTTGCTTTTTGCATATAATACTGGCTCATGTCAAAGACTACGGAAGATACAGATTCTTATGTAAAAAACTAGAGGGCTATCTTTTGCATATGACGCTGGTTCATGCCAAGTACCATCTCTAAACTGAGATGAAATGACTAAATTACTTGGAGTAGGAAAATGAGGCGGCTGAGTCTTCGGATGAATGGTGTACTTCGGCCCTCAAGAAACTGAGGGAGGCATCTCCATTGAGCTTAAAAGTGACATTGCAGTCGGTGAGTTCGTAATCCTCGAAATCTTAGTGGGACTGTATTGGATTTCCCTCAGCAGTAATGTTTCTGATATAATACATATGTGCTGAATTCAGATAAGAGAAGGTAGATTTCAGTCTCTAGACCAATGCCTGGTTCGCGAGTACAGGATGTCCACAAATTGGATCACCAAACAGGTCTCTAATGATTTCCAAGAGGTATTGTTTGCTTTTCTGACCTTACTTAGATAGTTACTTGGATAGTTGAAGTGTTTTCTCTTTTTCCATCTTAGAACTACATCCATTTTTCATCAACTTTCATTCCCCAGGGTGTCCGGGCACGGCTGGTTGACAAGGATTTCAATCCTAAGGTAATTTATAACTCAATTCTTTTTCATTATTCGCGTCAAATAATTACCTTGAAACATTTATTTACTATTATTTTTCAAGAGAAAAATAATTAATGAGTTACTAATACTTGCTACGAATTTTCTAGTGGGGACCTTCTAGTTTAGGAGACGTGACCAAAGACATGGTAGACAGCTGCTTCGCTCCTCTTGGCGAGTCTGAACCAGAACTAGATTTACCCGTAGCTCTCAGAGAACCATCCGTTTAGTTTATCCTCTGGCGTTTTCATGAAACAACTCAACTTTTTGGAATGGCCACAAGTTGCATCCGTGACAGTTTTCTTGTCATCAACTCTATGAAAGTGTGTCGTTGAGGATGATGACTGATAGCGGTCTTGAAGCTGCAGGGGCCTGGGCGAGATAAATGTGTGTACCATGATAAATTTTTTTGGTGGTCAAGAGCAAAGCTTGCAGTGTTTAGTGTGGGCTGGACGTTGTCATTTGGGCTATTTTCTTTTCTCCTGTAGATCTGATTTTTTTTTTTTTTTTTTTCTCTTTATTTGTCGTTGGAGTGGTCTAAATACCTAGGTCGCAATATGTTACTGAACAAAAACTTTTCGTGATGTTGATGCATGTCTTTTGTATCGGGCAAGTCTTATTCATAAAATAGAATAAAAAACATCATCTATAGTGTAATGATGGCTATTTTCCCATTTACCCTTGACTATTGCCGCAAAGTTAAGGTTCCCATACAACGATCATTTCTCCTTCTGTAGCATCCCAGACCTTGTACTTTCGGGTACATCATCTAAGATTGTCATGTAATATTTCATTGTATTGATGACATCCTTTGTAGCATCCCAGACCTTATACTTTAACGTATTAGTCATTCCAAAAAAATGAACCCCAAGTAAATTTATTCATCCAAGCAAAGTTCTCTGCCAAGCCCAATATCATCATAGGCACTGTAGGGTTGTTTCTTTTGGTCTATGTAAATCTCCCAATCACGGCCACCATCAACAACCTTTCCGTAACATTTCAAGGTCAGAATCAACTTTCTCATTCGCAGTATGCAAAACCAAATTTTATATTCATATTACGCATAATCCAACCTGAATAGGCAGGAAGTATTAATCATCGATTCATCGTTATCAAGAAATATCATAATTATAAAGTCTTGTCAAGAAATATCATAATTATAAAGTCTGAACATTGAGCTCTACATAATTACAAGGCAAGACTCATGTTTCATGATTTTTTCACCTATTCTAATTGAACTTGAATTTACATATGTTAATTATCATTCGCCTTTATCAAGAAATGCAAAACCAAGTTGGATTTGTATATTACACATAATTCAGCCTGAATAGACATATTGGCGATCAATTCGTCGTTATGAAGAAATAACATAATTAGAAAGTCCGAACATATAGCTCTCATATAATCACAAGGCAAGGCTCATGCTTTATGATTTTAACCTTGTCTGATCGTTTTTTTGAAAAAAAAAAAAATATGTTAAAATATTGAGAGGGTTTTATCTCTGTATTTAAACAAAGTACCTCCTTGAGTCCGCAGTGGGTGTTATTGGAAAAAGTTAAGTTTGTAGGGCACCTTTTTTTCTTCTTTTAATCCAAGATTCTACAAAGGTTAAGAAATGTTAGGCATGGTTTTGAATCTAGTTTTGTAAATATTGTATTGTCACGTTTTCTAATTCAATCTACATGTTTCGTGTGAAAGACACCATTGATAGATCTGAAATGCAAAACCAAACCGAACTTATGTATTACACATAATAACTTTTTTGAGAAAAAGAGAACACCTAATCCGACCTGAATAGACAGATATTGATCATCAATTCATCGTTATGAAGAAATCACATAATTAGAAGGTACATTGAGCTCTCTTCATAATCACACTACAAAACTCATGCTTTATTAATTTTCACCTAGTGACATGCCAGTTACCTTTAACTAAAACCGGAGTTAATGGTCTCAAATGCTGGTATTAGAACTATACTTTGGTTATTTCGAAATGTTTGTGTTCTTAACAAATGACCGACTTGCGGGAATAACTGTACACTTAATATATGCGTAATTGTTTCCAATTTAATTTTTTTTCAAGTTTAAATGTCAAGGCATTATGATTATGAACCCACAACTTCTACCTAAACACCATAACTCAAAATATGATCAATTTGTTGTTCCATCTTTAAAAAACAACGACAGACTAGTATATGATAGAATTGAGAAATTATTTAACACTTCTGTTTAGACGGTGAAGTTCAACAAACACAAATTGGAACCTACAAATAGCCTGGATAACATTTATCCTTGGAAAACCAAAGAAGTGAAGGATAATCATTCAACAAGTCGTCAATAGGGACATGTAGTTAGCATGAGTTTTGAGTTCAGTAGTCGTCAATAGGGATAGGATTAACAAGCAAAGCTCGGACGAGATGTTCGATTCTTTGAGGCTTTGTAAATCCATCACTCTGGGACTTGTAAAATATGCACATGCTGCGAAGGAGATTGTGAACCACCATTAAAAGATGGCTTGACACAGAAGTTTGTTTTAGCATCTCTTCGTTGATATCCTTCCATCCGTTTTCAATCATTTTGTACAACTGCTCGGTTGCCTCTTCTTTGGGAACGTTGTACTGCTTCATGTAACAGTCAATTGCTGAAGGGGCATGTTGTCTTTCTTGTTCGTCCTTCAATGTTCGGAGTACATAGAAAAGTTGTAGATCAGTTAGAAATTACATAATGTGCGCTAACAAAAGTTCATTTGAGCTCAAGGAAATGAATTTCAGTTGTGAATCTATACCTTGTGGCCACCAATATCGTTGAGAAGACGAAGAATCAGTGATGAGGCCAACACGATTTTAGGTTTCTTGATCACCCATTCGAATGCTTCAACAGTGGCATGTTCTCCCATGCCAAGAATGGATGTGGTATGCAAGGTGTCCATGGAGGTGGTTAATTGATTTTCCATAAACTCATCAAATAATGGGACATACCTTTCCTTTACCCAACGGCTCTCTACACCGTAACCTCTTGCCATTTCCTTGAACTGTAAATATATATGGTTTTAACATGTTAATCATCGATAATAGTATATAGAGTTGCGGAACCTAATTTTACTCGAGCATCAAACATAATTTTGATGTACGTACCCCTTCTATTGCATAATGAACTCCATAAGATGTGCCTTCTTTAGCTAGAACTGCCTCAAAATCAGCATACAAATTCATAGTTTCATTGTAAATTGGTTTCATGTAGTCCGGCAGCATATCGGTTGCTTCTCTGTCCCACCTAAATATGAGCAGCCCAGTTTCAGTATTGAGGTTTAATTTCAGATTTCCTCAATAAGGTGACTGAATGATTAAAAACAAGGGTGGTAACTACATCGACGTACTGAAAGAGGGCTACTTACTAAATACGTATTTTCAGTAAGTAAAAACTACCGCAATGCAACCCTCAATTTACGATTAGTGTTTTATTGCGTCCTCCATTTACAAACATGTCAATCTGAAACCAGTAAAAACGTTCAATGAATTATTTCACACAGTATTCTGTCGGTTCACAAATAAGTCCAATTCTTTGGAGGTAAAATTGTCCATATGACAAAAATAAGAACAGCACCACAGACCACCCCTATTGCCACCATCCCCGCTACCGATTACACATCCAACACCTCCCTTGTCTGCATCTCCATCTTTTAAATTGTTATTATATTTTGTAAATTGACAATTTTACCCCTCTTGCACCGTTAGTGTTTGGATAGGCTTTTGTTTTTACCTGTTTCAAATTAACGTGTTTAGTACAAATGGAGGATCCATTCAATAAGCATAGTCTAGAAGCGAGGGTTGTCATGTGATAATTTTGACATACCGAGAGTATGCATGCAGTTAATGATTAAGCCTTCAAAGAAAACATATATAGGCCTCCGTACATACCTTTGCCATGCCTCGGTGAAAAGTAGAAGTTCTTCATAGGTGCCATAGGAATCATATGTATCATCCGCCACTGTTAAGGCAAGGAAAACTTTAGTAAGTATAGCTCGGGCAAGAGAGTATTTCGGAGCATCATATGTTCCGGCACAGCAGAAGTAGGCCTCTACAGCCCTGTCCCTCACGTATGAAACTCCAATAGCTGACCGGAATTCTCTCCACCACCTAAATTCATTCGTTTTCCCCAAGAAAAAACAACATTTAGTCAAATTTCAAGAAATACTATATATATATATATATATATATATATATATATATATATATATATATATATATATATATATATATATATATATATATATATATATATGGTGTGTTTGGATGAGCTTAAATCAGAATTATATCAGCTTGTTGGAATGAGCGGCTGAGGTAAGGAGATATGCTGCCTCTCTTCTCATCCAAACAAGGCCACACACACACACACACACACATGTCTACTAATTTTTTTGACGTACAATGAAATGTCCCGCAATTCTTGCTTCCGAAGCAGCTGCACGCGGTTGAAATCCAATTTTGCAAGCCTCAATATCTTGTCATTTTTAGCGGCATGTTGTTCATACACAGAGATGTAGAGCTTTGCTTCAAGTCTTGGAGAGCCTCTCTGTAAGGGTTGATGTAGCGCATGTTCGACTTGCTTGACCACATATGGGCTAACTGGCTTTGTTTTGCAGGTTTTTTTCAGATTTGTTGTCGTGAAAGAAAGCGCCTCTTCCAAAATATCCTCTTCACGCATTCTTAGATGTGCAGCTTCGTACAGGCATAGCATGCCCAGTACGTCGCTACTTAGTGTCTCCAAGAATTTACCATTTTCATCGGTAAATCTTTTGAACACATCTAGAGAAATATAATGACCATGTTTTCGAAATAAACGAAAGTGAAGGGAAATGGTAGAAAGATCATAGCCGTCTTGGCTAGTCTTATTGTTTTCCTTGTAGAAAGCAAACAGCTGCTCCAGTTGATGCTCGATCTCCTCCTCGAATTGATATGATAGACCAAGCCGTTCAATTGTATCAATCAAACTCATTTGATCAGCTAAAGTGCTCCAACTAATAGCGGGGGACGCTATAAACATGGTCTTCACTTCCTCTTTCAGGGAATCGACCTCAGAATTATATCTTTCCATGAGCTGAAAATATGATATGTAACACTGATCAGCAAATAACAGACACCTACAAAATTTAGGGAGTATAGTAGGTACTGCATACAAATGGTGTACCTTGACATCCAAAGTGAAGGATCTGAAGTAATCACCATAGATATCTGGTTCAAACTTGGCAACATTACGACCATCATCGCCGTTATTCTCGAGCTGAAAGATGTTTGCCGATGATGCCATGGATAGCATTCAAGAAGTTCAAGATAAAGGAGTAAGGATAGAATGAAAGGACCAATTACAGTGTGCACTAGGGGGAGAGAATGAAAAGATAGAAATGGTGGGTTTACAATTTATAAGGGAGTAAGGGTTGGGTGTAAACGGTTTGCACTAAGATCCCAACCGAACCTAAATTCTCGGTTTGAGAAAAACCCGAACTTAAACTGAACCATTGATAAACGGCTTGGTTCAGTTCGGTTCACCTGTAAACAGTCCGGTTGTGGTTTGAACCGCGATTAACCTAATCATATTTTTTATAATTGAAATTTAGTCACGAGAACTTCAAAACTCACAAATTTAACTTACAACATCACAACAAGGAAGCACAATCCAACTAAATGAATATAAGCCAACATGAATGTAAGCAGAATAGGTTCATCACAAAAAATAAAATAAAAGAATGTAAGAAGAATATAGATAGTTAAGGCCACTAAACAATTGACGTAAAGTGATTGCTTCTACTTCAAATTTAGATCCCATTGAGGCCACTGGTTGTTGAGAAGTCCCACATTGGACAATCAAGAAGAAGAAATATAATTAAAAAGTATCCTGTGCTACTCCCCTCATTGCCAATTGGTTTTGAGGTGGAATCTCATGGATTCTAACATAGTATGAGAGCGGGTTACCGATCCCGTCTGAAAAACCCAAAATATAGCTCCCGTCCAAGACCGCGTAGTTCTCTCCACTGCCGGCCAGAAAAAAAATGACAAAAAGATCCACGTGTAGGCCAAAGAATGCCACACATGAGGGGGCGTGTTGAGAAGTTCTAAATTGGACAATCAAGAAAAAGAAGTATAATTAATAAGTATCAACTACTCCCCTCATTGTCAATTAATTGGTTTTAAGGCGGAACCCATAGATTCTAACATTGGTTAGACAATAAATTATGAACCATGAACGCTAACTGTAGTTTGTTACATGAAAGGAAAAAGAAAAATTTTTAATTTATAACTTAAACGTTAGATCCTGGTGAACAGATATATGGAATAAAAAATTAAGTTTAAGACGAACCCTTTAAAGTAACTATATGTCCAAACATTCAAATTGCTGAATTTCAGCTAGCAACGTATGAACTCTTCAAATTAAAGAGAACATATAGTGTCCAGAAAAAGAGTGTTAAGTATTTATAATTGCATATAATAATTATTTTTAATATAAAACGTTCAAACGGTTTCACTTATATGTAAAAAACTAAAACATAAACCGAACAGTTTAATTTCGATTTGGAATTTTACAAACCTAAATTGAACTTTTTGATTTTGGTTTGCAATTTTTCGAACCTAAAATGAATTGGTTAGGATGATTCGGTCTGGTTTGCAGTTTGGAAGGTTTAACTTGCAGTCGTATGTTGAATGAAATGACCAATCAATAAAATGTACACAAGTGAAAGAAAAAAAAAAGCAGAACATGACAGTCAATCTAATTAAGTTGATTCTGATTCTAAAGATGTTGTTGCTTCCGGGTGTTGTGGTTCTGGTACTAGAGGAACCTCCTCATTTGTTTGACTTTTTGGGTCGGACATTGAATGTTCTCCCTTCTTAACTCCATCCAAGGCGCGTTTCCACTCTTTCAATTTTCTTCACTTCTCCTCTAGTGGGGTAGTGGTGTTTCTCTCAAATTATTGAATGATCTTTTTAGTTCCTTCATATTTTTCTGTTATCTCAACAAGATCTTTCTGTATTTCTTCATAATTCATCTGATACTTTGGTTACTCCTCATCTAAGTCATCTTCTGAGTCGTCATCACTATTTGAAATCACTAGTGGATCATCACGGAATGAATCCTTCATATGCAAACTTTCACTCTCGTCTGCTGTTATTTGATGATATTTTAAGACCGGTCCTTAAAATAGAAAACTTGGTATTGATGGACGCATTGAATGGTTGGAAAGTTATGGGTCACACAGGTGGAGAGTAGATATGTGGTATTTGCAGCCCGATAGAGGCTCACCATGGGAGGTCCTCTTGGCCTAGGATCTTGTGCCAATGTTATAGCTGGTGCAGCCTATGAAACTATTTGTATTAGTGGTGGTACTTGATGTGCCTGTGTGGCCAGAGGGGCTAACTGAGCTCAAGCGCGTCATTCTCCATTTGGATTCTCTCCATATCATGTTCTGTGTGATCAACCATATCTAATTTGGACTTGGAATAGATCTAGGAAGATCAAGTGAGAAGAGATAAAAGACAAAAAAACGTCCCTAAGGCTATTAATTCTAACTAATAAAAAAAGAAGTTCCTGAAAACGGCGCCAAAAACTTAACACGTTTAAACTGCAAGTGCACAATTGTCAAATATAGTTATATTCGGTAAATTCGGGTTTGACGAACCTTAAGAACTTCAGTAATTAGTCAGTACATATATCCATAATATGGGTGGAACTTGGCGTTGGCTTTATCTAAGCTATGAATGTAAAGTAATGAGAACAAGAGAATTTTCAACACAAAAATATTGAATTGTGAAGATTTAAATATGGGAGAAGTCTGGACGTCTCGTTGGGAGTTTGCTAGGGTTTACTACCGTCGACTGATTATAATTCATGAAAAAACCGATGTGATTACCATGCTATACAAGAAATAATGAAGTACCGAGTCACCAAATACCTATTACTCTACTTATCATTAGCTAAGACCAAGTCACCAAATACTTAGCTAATTCTAAATATGCATGAAGAACTCATTTCAACTCAATGCCCCTAATTCGCGCGACCGAGTCTTCAAGTACGCGATTTCGAATATGTGATCTTTCTAATTTACTAACTAGAAACTAATGAGTCACCGAAGAGTTTCTAATTAAGTCACAATGTCATGAATTTTCATCCATAAACTAGTTAACATAAAAAAATAAAACGATCATAGCATGTACCCAACATCAGTTAAGTTATCAAAACGTGAATCACAACGTTCATCAAATCCGTTAATAAAATCCTAATCCCAACTCGGGTCTTGATCTAATGAGTTTATCTACTCATAATACTTTAAAAAATGATAAGATGCATTGTAAACATCATAAGAGAGAGATGTAAGGATTTTCAGAAGATCAGCGATGAACTCTAGTTTTGTCATGCTCTAAAGCATCCAACTCGGACTTCTTGACATCTTCTCTGCGTTTCTCTAGCGTATTCTCGCTTATAAACTGCCCCTAGGTTGTGATACTTCCATTATAATTCGATAGAGGCCTAACTTTTTTAGTTTTCACTATTTACCCCGAAGCTTGGTACCCCTCTGCAGGTGTGCTTGTGGGAGCAGGTCGGGTGCTCGTGCGAGCTCAGCCTGCTCGTGTGAGCCTTGTCCTTGCTCGGGTCTTATCTCGTTCATCAGAACTCACATTTTGGCGTACTATATATCATTGGAAATTACTGGATGTCTACTCTCTAATGGCGCAGGACTTGCTACAAAATTCCGTATGTAATTGGTATACCCTGAAGAATGCAGACTGGTCATGTGCAACTTTTCCAAATCTTCTTCGTTTTTGCGTCTTCTTCTAGGGACCATATCTTCCTCTTCCGGCATCCGATTGAGCTTTGTTACCTACCGTTGAAATGCTCTTTGAGTCTACTTTCATTTTTCACATGTATAATCGCACAATTCCTTGTAGGACTCAAGATATAATACAAAATAGTAAAGTCTGGCCACTTTTGCTCCTCTAACTTTGTTTTTCTTCATTCTCCTTGCAATTCCCCGAGCTTTCTCTTTTTGTTTTAAAGTTTTTTTTCCTCTCCAAATTAACTCTCAAGGCCGCTGGTACCTGATAAACACACACTAACATACCGAGATTATATCCAACGAATAAAATGCTCAAACTAATCTCTACTACTGTATAAATGTGAAGAGCATGAAACTGTTTAACACATCGGTGTTTTCTCCGTTTCATACACTTTTAATTTGACAAATATGCCCTTAGTAAAATTTATATTTTATACTTCATGTAACATATTGGTGAATAATATGACTTTCAGATGCTACACAGAAACCATTTAAGACTATTAGTAACTTATCATTTTATGACTGAATATTAATAATCATCTAATGTGTTTTCAGTTTTAGATGTCAATCCTCACTTCTTTTCTTTGTTATATCACCGTCCCACCTCTTTTGCACCATTTGGAAATTTTCATCCGTAACTAGTCACTTTGATGATTTGGATAGCAAAACGATGTAATTTTTCGATAATATATATATATATATATTTTATGATATTGTAGAATAAGAGTTACTCTACAACACTACGAAAAAATTTATATAAAAATTGCAAAGTTTCGCTATCCGAATCACTAGGTCAAAGTGATCCAGTGATTAGTCTTAAAAGTCCAAATGGTGCAAAAGATGTGGGACGGAATGGCACTATCCATCTTGTGACTTGTCCATCAAATATTTTCCTAATTCATCAATGTATTTTGGTTTGGGATTTAATTCCCAAGTTTGATTGTTTATCCTCATGTTTATTTTTTTGTCCCTGTTTAAGAAACAAACAAATCAAGCATTGAATTTTCCTCCACTGATCGATGTATTTACAGGTATATATCACCTTTTTCATTTTTGCGTTGTGCCTTACGAGTCTTCTTTTTCTTATATTCTTAATCTCTACTGTCACCGCAACTAATCTTATATCTCTTTTCGTCTTTATGTTTTTTTGGGTGCAATTCTGCAGGTATGACACTCCGGTTGGCCTAAGGTACATATCACCTATAGTTTCAATTCCTCTTTCCAGTATTCATACTTATACAAATTTATTTTTGTTTTATCCACTTTATTTAGTAACTGTTGTTCTTGTTATAATTCTAGGTAAACGTATATTACTTTAGATTTTATTTGAAATATTTTTAATACTTAACTCGGTATTCATCTTTTACACAATAATTTTTGTTTTATATACGCTGCTATTGAAATCTCTGTATTTGTTTGATACTTATTTTAGCCCGGGAGTCATTAAACAAGAAAACAAAACTTTTAAATGGGTATTCGGTTTCTTGTCGTGGATGACAAATTATTTTCAATTTGTAGTCTAATTTGAGTAACTCTGGCAAAAAGATTTACATTATCTTGAATAGCCTCAATTAGGTGTCAAAGTGATGAAAGGTAGAGAGAATCATAAAAGTTGTTATTCATATAAACCTACTTTACTGACTTACAACACGACTGGTTGTAGACTTTTTTGGTGGTGACCAATACTTACAACTCTATTAGAGCGTTTTTCACTTCCAACTTTCGTTTCATGTCTACACTTATATTACCACGCCTATATTCCCTTTTTCTTTACTATATACTAGTCCTATATCCGCGCCATGGCGCGTGCTGCAATGTTAAATATCGTGTTCGAGATAGCAATTTTAATAATTTAATATTCTTGATTTTTTTTTGAAATGAATATTCTTGAAATTAGTTAACAATTTATCTTAAAAAAAAGAAATTAATTATATCAATTGAGATCAACAGATATTCAAAATGATACTATTATTTGTGTGGGACATGGCTACATTCTTGAACAATATAATTATCTAGAAGTGACTACAACTATCATAGAATTCTTCAAATATGTCAGATGAGCCTATATCATAAAATTGATGGGAGGAAAAGGTTGAAGTTCATACCAAGTGTGATGCGCTAACATCATAACTATTAATCCAGGTCATAATTTTGTTGTTGTGAACATTTCTCTTATATTAGTGCTCATGGAAGAACTTGGGATCTTTAACGAAGAGCTGAAGGTAGAAATAAAATTTGACAATAAAACCAAAGAAAAATACAAAGAGATAAAGAAATTCACAAACAGGTACAATTATTTATGATTTTTGAGTGAGGTGCTAGGACAGAACACTATTAATCTAAATTAAACATTCTTGAGAAGTAGATATATTAAAAAAACATTGATTATAAATTAATTAAAAGGTTACTTGTTGACAGATAACCTGTTGAAGTTCGAATGATTTAACATATTAATGAAAAATTACTACCTCTTTAAAAAAAAAGGTTACATATTGAAGTTCAAACGACTTCACACCAGTGAACAAAAAGAGGACATGTTTCCTGCAAAATTATAAATGATAAGGATAACTCTATGAAACATACATGCTATACTAAGTAATAAAAAGGGCAAAGATTGAGAAAGTATGTAACTTAAAAAATTAGAATCGTGGATTAAATAACGAAGCCCTTGGAAAGAATTTCTATTTGAGCAAGCATTTGAGGCTGAGGTTAACTTGGTTTCTTTAGAAGAGAAAAAAGAACTTACATGTGGGGATTACCTCAAAGAGAAAACGAAAATATGTTTTGTGAGAAAAAGAAATGTGGAAGTGTTAGGATAAATGAATGGAGGAAGATGAATGATTAGCTCTATTCTTTAAAAGGGGATCATAAATTTATCCGGAAAATTGAAAGAGTAATCAATGAGATGCTGAGAGAAAGATAGAGATTACACATTTGACATTCTCAATGGTAACCAGTGAAGGCTCTATTGTTTACTAAAAAATTGTTTACATTCTCTTCCCAATCAAGTATATTGAATTTACCTTGATAAATGCAATAAAAATATAATAACAATTGAACAACTAATCAGAAGCAATTCTAGTGGCACAAAATAATAGTAATTTAATCCTCAAAGAAAGAAATTTATTGAATAACTGTTACATAACTATGTAATTGGACTATTTTACAAATTGGCATAGTCAAAGTGGCAATATGAAACTGACAATAATGAACTTCAAGATTATTTCTTACATTAATAACACAATTGATAATGATGTGCCAGTGTCATAACATTGACAGATGATAGCAATTGAATCGAAATGTTTGAAAAATATTATTGTCCTTTCGGTCTATTTTTTGTCAAATGAGCATTAAAGATCACTCATATCATAAATTAACAATTTTTTCTTAGATATGTTCATTGATGGTGGAATGGATGTAGTTGGCATGCTATGTACATTTTTCATTTTCGTTGTTTCTTTAGAAGTTGACCTTTAAAGTTCCCAATGCAAAACTTGTGCGATATTCTATCTACTCACTTTCTTTAGAACAAAAATGGTTTTTTTAAGAGAACGCATCTCCAATGCAACTAGTTATAAAATATGTATATTTTGACTAAAATTGTCGTTTTTTATTTTAACTATACAAAAATTTTGATATGATCTGCAATGCTATTATGTAAAAGTTAGCTAAAATGTAATTATTGTAGGTAAAACTTTAATAAAAAATTAATGAAATATAAAAAAAGGAGAGAGATAGACACAAAAAATTTAGCTATTCATTTTCCGGTTATTTAAACATAGAGTGGCGGATAACTATCCATTAAAATAAAGAGTCGGATAAAGAGTCCATTGGAGACGAATTTTTCACTATATCTTTCATATTATAAAGATAACCGCTATTTAAATGTTCCATTGGAGATGCTCTTACCATAGTAATAGGGCCACTAAGTAAAAAGAACATGTGGGAGTAAACAGACATGACCAACCACAAACAATTACGAAATTGGATGTTGAAGTGAAGTAATGACACACTGAGATCAAACATCTTTTTAAGGAATAATAAAAAAAACGGAGTTTGTGAACCTATTCAAATTGGAGGTCAATTCCATGAACATATAGTTGTTTTATTGATCTATAAGTATAATTTTTGGTCATGGGCTCTTTGTGGAAACCTCTAGGGTCATCCATGATAGCACATCGTGATATTTATTAATGTTCTAAATATTTGAAACCGAGAATACATAATAGTTATCTGTAGGAGTGAATATGGAGCATTACTAACATTTTAAAATATCTCGTTCGTACCGTTTTCAGCGAGCTATGCTTCTATCGTTAGTGTTCATTTCTTTTCCTTCTCTATCAGAACTTCTAAAAGAAATTGCGACCGAACAGTTCCTGATCCAACACATACATGTTAGGAAATGAGCTTACTAAACCGACCAATGTCCTTCTTGAAACTTAAAATAAAAAAGTAAACTAACAATGTAAGATATATCGTTTGAGTTCTTTGGAGCTCCCCTGACCTTTCAATTTTAAGTTATCTTGTTTTTATTACTCTCAGAAAGATTCGACAAAGTCGCATCATACTATTCCATATAAGTGTACAGTAAGAAGTCTTTCAAATTAAACAATACATATTCTGATGCAAGAAATAAAAATTTGTGCAGCATGATTACTGAAATATCATGCAAGCCGTAATGTTTAGAAGAAAAAATAAAATAAATAAAATAAATAAACAAACAAACTATATGCCATGCTACCATAGTGGAAGGAAGTATGCTTATTTAATTTTGGCTTTCTCCACATGATATTTGTGCAATATGAGTAAGATAAATATAAAGGGGTTGTCTAAAAACTAAATACATAATGTAAATAATTTAGAAATAAAATATTACCGTGTATTATGTAGCATGTAGTACGAGCTTATTAGAACTTCACTTATTTAGCAATCAAAGTTAAACTATTAGAGAGTGACTAAACTTCATCAACAATAAACGTGCTCCAAATAAGAAATGGCGCATTGGCAAGCTAGGGTGTGTACTACGAAACACAACAAAACAAAGTCTTATAGTATGAAGTTATTACAAAGTAAATTAACTTTGCCATATTAATCTTTTGTTTTGGATATCCAAGTTGGTTGAACAAGAGAAGAACATGCAAACATCAAGGAAATAAAAAAGTATATTCCGACACCATAAAAAATAGGAATTTATTTATGTACTTAAAAAAGTAAAAAAAAATAGTAAAATGGAGTAATAATAATTTGATAACTTCTACGTAACTAATAATTAAAAATATACGTAACTTATAAATTCCCACAAATAAACCTTACCGTAGCATGAGGTAAATTATAAAAAAAAGTTGTTAAGAACAAAAAAAGTAAACAAAGCATTTTTGTATGCTCGTTTGCTCATGTTTAGCGCTATTTAGTTAGAAGTAAAATCATTGGTACTGAGAATTTTGATGAAAAATGAGACTACTTATTATTTATGCACTAAAATTTAAAAGGTTTTGTTTTGACACCCTTTAGTTATTTTTGATTTCCCATATTTAACTTTTTTTTTTCTTAATTTGATAAAAACACTGTTGCGCATTCAAAAGTTTAATGTAATTTTTCAACTTTATGCTTGTTTGGTAATGTTTAGCACATTGATTAAAGTATAAATGTTGTCATGCGAAAACGATTAGATGTTATGTCTTTATTCCCAACTTGTTTGTATGCTGCTCATGTAGAGCAATTTTTGTAAATTAAAAGTAAAAAAAATAATGTTTAAGCATTAAAAAGGTTAAAACGCATGGTTAACACTCACTTTTTTTTCAATATTAAGAACATTCTTTTCTAACAACTTTTTAAAAGAAATTCATTACGCGCTAAAAGAAAATAAGCTCTACTTTTAAATGTGCACGTTGCAAATATTTAGCCCCTTGTGTACGAGAGAATCCTTTAGGGAGGATCCAATATACACCAAGAGCAGGGGATAGAAAGAACACAGAGAGAGTAGAGTGTGTGTAGGGAGAGAGTAAGACAATGGTAACTGTGTGAGAGAGAGACATAATTTTGGCAGAGCTTCCGCGTGGTTCAAGTGATACGTCTTCGTATGGAAGGGTTAACGATCCTATATATAGTGGAGAATATGACCGTTGTAGTGGGTTAATGCACCCATTAATGGCGGCTTAATTAGCTTAACCACAACGGCACGTTCGTCCGCGTATATAGGGACCGTTACGCACTTCGTCCGCGTATACCGGAACCGTTATGAGGTAGACCGGGTTTATGGAGCTCGTGCCATAAATCTCTCAAAGCAGTTACTAAAGGTCGCGCGCGGGCTTGGTTGTCACTCGCGCGCGATAGAACTTACTCTATCCTCCAAACCACTAAGTCCCTACAAGTCCCGTGTGGTGGTATGCGAGGGCCCTGTCTCGCAGCCCCCACGTGGATCAGCGCGGGTGGTGATCCAGTGTGTGTGGAGCACAGCTAGATGTGCTTGATGGTCTCCACGTGGCTAAGATCTGCTTGTCTAGAAAGCACTATCTACATTAGCCCCCTTTCTGCGCGTGAAGACACCTAGCCGGATAGGCTTCAATGCGCAGGAACCAATGCACGCGTCGCTGCCACGCACCAATTTAAATACACGCAAAATCAGCCCCCGTGCGTGCCATTATGACCTAGAATCCCTAGATTCGTGCCGTCTTTTCTTTTAGGGTTTTAGGCGTGACGTCAGCTCGTCCTGTGATTGCGCGATTCGACGGTGACGGTTGCGATTCGACTACTGAAAGGACGCGACTCCTCATTGTTTTTGAGTAAATACTCTATGCCCTCCATTGTTGCAAAGCATCACTTCTCTCTCTAAAGTGAATGATACCCGGAAGCCTTCAAGAGCAGATTCAAGTAATCAACCATCAATTCTTCCTTGTCAATCGTCTCCTTCAACTTGCTTCACCAAAACAAGGTTGGCTTTGCTCAATTCCATTAATGTATTCAAATATCCTTTGAACTGTCTTGGATCTGTAAACCCATAATTATTTGGAATACACCATTTATTGAAAACTGCAAAGTTTTCTCAAAAAAAAAAAAAAAACTGCAAAGGAGGCTCCTCTTAAACCCAGAACTGATTGAATCACCAAACAGCGATGATTTCTGAAATTCTGAGATTCTAAACCCAGAACTGACCCCAAACTGTTCATCTTCTTCTGATTTCAAAATAAAACCATAATTGCTTCCTGCATCTGAACTGAAATTTGAACTGAAAGTGGGTATATTTCTCCCCATTTTTCTTGCTTTTCTGCAGGAATGGCCAAGAAAAAAGGATCTAAACCCGTTAAAGATCCTGAAGAAATACCTGACCTTACGAAGACCTTGTGGAGAAAAGCCCCCTATTTGGGTGGAAATGATTTTTACCATGCTAGGGTTAATGTGAAGAATCTACCGGCTCCTGCCCCCTCCGGAGAATTGCGAACTCTGACTCCGCCTACCAATGCAGCCATGTTAGAGTTAATCGACCCCCAAGATGTTGTTAGACTAGGAGTTGAAAATGGTTTTTTCCTCATACTGCAATTTCCACCCAGGCCTTTCTTCAAAAGTTGGACTTGATGGATGAGTGGATTGACCACGTATTGACCCACCATGCCATCGTATTAGACAATGCTGGGATTTATTTCGCAGTTCAGGCTATGACGGGAGCTGATGTGAAGCTGGATCCATCCATGCTTCTAAACCTTCTTTCTCGCTATTCACCTGCGACCCACACCTTCCATTTTGCTGAGTTCAAGGCTGCTCCCTTTTTGAAAGATGTGCAAATATTGTATGACCTTTCTCCTATTGGCGAAGTGGATCCCCTGAGCCCTTTGAGAACTGCTTCAGAGCTTGCTTCATATGCGCAGATGGAAGAATGCCTAACCGAGGTGAAGAAAATCTCTACTCGTTGGACATCTGCGAAAGTTCTTCCCGAATGGCAGCTTGTTGAAACTTCTGCCAAGAACACCTGGGGCAAGTGGGTGCAATACTTCTTTCGCGACTATGCGAATGGTATTATTACCAAGGAGATTCTGGACAAGAATCCAGATGCGAAGAATTATGTGGAGGGAAAAGGTTACCATTTAACCTTGTGTGGCTTCCTCTGTGCCTGGTTGTCTAGGTACCTGATTGATGGTCATCCTCATGATGGGGTTTTTTTATCATGTCCTCCCTCTTGCAGTTAAGTTGGCCCTCGGTCAGAGAGTCGCACTTGGGCCTCTGGTCTTGGGCACCTTATATCATCAATTGGACCAACTGGTGGTGGCGATCAAGGATTCTCGCGGTCGTCTTGATGTGTTGACTTATGTCAACATCGCATTCCTTACCATGTGGGTTTTTGAGCGATGGCCCTCTTATGCTCCTGTTCCTTCTAGACCCAGCAAGTGGTGCGTCCCAGGCGCGGAAACTGAACTTTCCAGTGGCATAGCTGCTCGATGGTTTAGAACCAATCCTCCCAAGTGCACCTGGAGTCTGATATGCTATGATCGGAGCAAGTTTACAACTAGGCTTTATGCCACGCATATTGAAAATGTGCGATGGTTCCCCAAGCTATACCCCGCCAAGTCTCTTGCTTATTCAGAGGAACTCCTTCTCGAAGGTCATGAGCGTTACCGAGAATTCTTCTGCTGGTTCCTAAGGGGTTCCCTTCCTGCTCTTGCTGAATATGTCCCTGAACTTACTCCCAGGTATGAAAAGATCACAGTCGACGTTGACCCAACTCGCGTTTCTCCCCATTTTGGCTTCGACGCAGTGGCCCCTTCCATTTGGGCTAAGTCGATCGCAAGAGGCTGCTACAAGCGAATGCTGTCAGGTGAGTGCCAAACGATCCTTCTGAGCAACCTGCCCTTCACCCAAACTTCAGGTAGCCGTGAAGGTCGCCTCTCCAGGAATTGGATTTCCTACTGGGCTGCTCAGCAAGCCAGGTTCGAGACGCACTCGACTCCTCAGCCCAGCAAAGCTCCTGCGATCAAAAGGAATGCCTTTCCATTCCGCCCTTATTGCAGCTTGGATGATACCCAGTATGGCTTTTACTCTTTGCTGGATTTTGACAATCACTTGTGCCCATCCACCATTCTTGGGGAGAAGATGACCGCTGTTAGGGAAGGAGCTTCGCATGTCATCAAGTACACCAAAGATTTTGCCAAGGTAAACAATTTCCTTCATGCGTGCTAAACTTCTTTCTCTTGGTGCATTGAAACTTACACCCCATTTTTTGTTTTAGTGCTATCTGAGGAGGTTCGCATCTGGGGAGCCCTCCAAATCGCTGATCAACACCATTGTTGCCGCGAAAAGGCAGGACAAGGAAGTTCATGTAACACTGGGACTGGCTCCCCAAGTAGAGACTCTGATACGCGAGGTGATGGATGCGTTCGCTGGCTCGCTGATAGACAATACTCCCGTAGTGGAGGCAGAGGTGTTGGAATTGTGCCCTAGAGGCAATCAATTTATTGTGAAAAATATATGGATTTACGATTCATTATGTTATCGATATAGAGATATGCTAACATGAATGAAGTCCTTAGAATATAAGTGTTATATTCTTAAATATCCCTAGTCGATTATAATGATTAATAGGACAATCATCTATAGACTAGTATGGGGTTGGATTGATATGGAGATATCATGATCCAACACATGGGTATGTATTAGGACTAATGGCATACTGGATTGACCCATCTCCGAGAAGGCTACATACATGTTATGTTAAGTCACAAGCGCTTCTCGCGGTGCAATGGTATTGTCATCCTTAGACTTGAAGTCACTAGATATTCTAGTTGTGGATTATTGTGATTTTGGTAGCGTTAAACGCTACACCGTAACTGGGTAGTTATAAAGGCGTGTACTGGATACAATAAGAAGCAAGCTTAGAGATCGTAGTGGACGTAGATAGAATTTGTCCCTCCCACATAACGGGAGAAAATATCCTAGGCCACTCGAGGGATAGTGCTTATAAAATTTCTGGCCAGACTCAAATAAATCAATATGGGATATTGATGTTATTTGCACGAATAAGGCTATTCCCAGGATCGAGAAACTATGGATTGGATATACGAGTGTGACTTGTATGTCTCGTGCCCAATCCGGATATTGGGACAAAGGGATGAGACAATTACTTGCACAAGGTTTGTCATGATGACTATTCTATTTGTTGGCTAGAATGGATGTCTTGCTAGAGGCCGCTCCATATTAGTAAATTGTTACTACCAACTAAATAGAACCTATGGGGTCACACTCCATATAGGGGTGAACTAGACATGGGAAATAATTAATTAATATGATTAATTAATTAGAAGGATCAAATCGCAACAACTTGCTAACTTAGTAGGACTAATATGCAAGTTGGACTAATCCATGTAGAGACATGATTAGGATTTGCCAAGGTGGCCTAATTCATGTAGAGACATGATTAGGATTAATTTGCAAATAGAACTAATCCATGTATTGACATGATAAGGACTATTTTGCAAAAGGGACTAATCCGAACTTGAGTAGGATTAGGAGAGAGGTTCTTTATGTAGTAGGACAAGGAGTTGTTGGACTATAAAGAACACTCCTAGCTTATTTTTCTCTCTACACATACACACATCTATATGATAGAGTAGGAGAGACTAAAGCAAGGAGAGAGAGCAAGTCCCAAGCAAGGGCCGAACCCCCCTTGGGACCGCCGCCCCTACCCGTCGGCCAAAAGGAGAGCCGCCCCACCTTTGGCACTCCATTGTTGGCGATTTCTTCTTCCTCTTCCATTCTTCCTAGCTAGCACAAGGGAATTGGAGGGTCTAGATCTCACCTCTAGGCGTGGATCAACCGTAGAGACGTGACACAATTCGCGTTTGAAGTCATCAAAGGAGAAACCCTAAGGTGTGTTATTGATTTCTTCCTTTATTATCGTTATGTCTCTTGACTTGTGATCCTTGGAGGGTTTTGCATGGTTAATTATTGTTTCCGCTGCGCATCCATGAATCAGAACCCAACAGTGGTATTAGAGCCACATGTCGTAGAGCATAAACGTGGTTTATGTGTTACGTTTTTAGTTGTTTTACAACTTAAATTGATTGTTTATCGCGTAAAACAAGACAAATCAAGCATGGGATGCAATTTGTCAATAATCTATCATAACAAGATCTAGTTTTTGCATTGGATGCATGAATTAGTGAGTTTGAGAATTTTTAGGATCTTAGATTTAGGGTTTGGGCATCCTTGGGGAAGAAGGATTTCTTCCAAAACAAGGAAACAACCAAACTTGGGCACCAAGCAAGGGAGTTGTTTTAGGAAACAACTCCCTAAGAGGTTCGGCCCCCCTAGAGGGACCGCCCCTCTTGCTTGACGCCCAAGATTGGCCGCCCTAGGGGCCGGGGCAGCCCTAGCCCGCAGCCTAGCCGCGTGGGCTAGGGGCCGAGCCGGCCCTAGGGCCTTGCGGTTCACCCTTTTGGGCCCAGGTAATTAGATTGTTGGGCCCCATGGACCGTTTTAACCCTCGAATATCCTAAAATTAATTTAAATTGACCAAGCGCGTTAAAATTGGATTTTAACTGTTTATGTGCAATTCGCATGGTGATTCGATATGGCCTTAGGATGTGGTTTGTTGTGGATGTTTAATTTTGTGATTTGGTTTACGGCCTGCGAGCTGATCAATTAATTGTAATAATTAATTAGGGTTTTATGGCCTGCGATGTAACACCCCTTGTTCCCAGACTTTCCGTTCCGGACCGGAGAGCCCAGGAGGGTGCTACTCAAAATGAAGTGGCGGAAATCGAGAACAAACACTGTCATAGTTATTTATTACATACTTTAGAACAACCTTACATTGACTTGTACATTATACAAAAGATTCATATTGTCTAGAGTTCTTCTTTACTAAAAGTGCGGATAAATTCTAGATGAGTGTCGAATCCCGCTACCCCATAATCCAGCTCCTAAGACCTGCGGGGGAAAGAAACAAAGACCGCAGTTTTTCTAAAGTCAGCAATGAAATACTGAGTAAGCAAACACCCAAGCTTGTAAACAGATGAAGAGGCATATTCTTTCAAAAACAATCATAAATGGGAATGAACAATAACTGAATAAATCCTTGGAGAATAAAGTATGAATACTAGAAACACATGTGAAATTCTCTTTCTTTTACTTTGCATCTCAATCCTTTTCTTGTATCTGAAACGGGAAATATCATTCCCAATCTATCTCTTCTTTCCCTTCATAGAAATCTCTTTCTCATAGAACTTCATATTATTAACTTGTTGATACGGGGAGCTTCTATCCTTTCACTAGCTACCATGACCATAAGTGCCGGCACCCCCCTAAGACTTCTCGCGGCCAGAGAGGTAAGTACATGGAGACACCCGGCAGGTCGCGACCGGGTTTAAAATAAAAACGGTCGAGTGACACGAAGTAAACACGACAATCTATCACAGGCCGAGTGACCGAAGTCAACATCGACAATAATAATAATCCCCGCACAACTCTTTCCACTTTACGTTATTAATGAATTATTATTCTCGTGTGACATTCTCAAAACATTTATTCTCAAAACGTAATAAATCTCATGTAAAGAATGTAGGTCATAAAACACATTTTGAGACAGATATAAAATCATATTTTGACACGAAAGAAGCTAGGGCACGCTAGGCTTGGCATGTCTACTTACCTTGATAACACGGCAATTATGACGTCGGCTTTCACAGGTAGACGTAACCTTCGTCTATAGACTCGTCACCTACAGTTATAATTTCTAAATCAATCACAAGTCCAAGTATGATTTTGTGAAATGCTAAATTCCTAACAAGTCTCATTTTTCCCATAACCCCATTAATTTAATAGTATACAATATTTATATAATAAACCGACGACGTAAACCACAACTATACACATATTTATTTATTTATTATTTATTTATTTATTTATTTTCCTCATTGAAAATCACTACTTATATAAATACTAGCTCTTTAAATTTATTAAGTAGGAAATCACATATTAAATTTATACACTTTCATAATTAGAAAATATTAATTTATTATACGACCATTTATTTGTAAGGGACTAAAAAGATTAAATTCCATTTAATTATAGCTAATTATTTATTGGAAAATATACATTCTATAAAAGAATTAGATTCACCAAAATATTTATTCTAAAAAAATAAGTGTTTAGTCATACATAATTATAGCTTTATTTAATAAATTATGTTTAGTCATACATAATTTATTATTATAGCTTTAATAATAATCAAGTTTTATCTATTTATAATTAAAGGAGTTTTCTTAAAAGTTATTTTCCTATTTAACTTCTTAACTTATTTTGTGTTAGCAATATTAAGCAAATAACATATTTTAATCAAAATACTAGTTTATAAGCACTTAGAAAATATTTATTTAACAACATATATTTTTATTTTGCTTATTTTCCAAGAGAATCAACAATATTGTATATTAAATAACTCCCACATAGTTTTAAATAGCCAATTTTTCTTTTAAAAATTAAAATATTATTAAAAATGTTAGGAAATAATTTTAGTCTAAAAATAGCATTTTAAATTTTATGATTTATATGCAGTTTAGGTATTTAACAACTGGATCCCCCAAGTTTTGATAAAAGACACATAATAGCCTTTCCACCAACACTAGCAGTTTTATATGTGGTAGATTCTACCCTTCAAGTTTCTGAAACTACACTTTAACCCCCTATTTCAAGAACACATAACAATTTCTTCACCCAATCGATTCGAGTCTAGATTTAGCCATTAAAATTTCATTTTGATTATCAAAAATGAATCAGGGTAGGATTTAGAAGTTACCCACACCAAAAATTGCGAAAATCGGTTGAGAATTGGGTCCGGTTGAGTTTGCCGTCGTGGTGGCCGGTGGTGCTAGTCGAATCCGGAGGCTCCGGCGTAGTTAGCTCCGATTTTCAACGTTTCTGGACTCTTCTAACTTCCAGGAGGTGAATGGAACAAATTTCAACAATTGGGTGCATCGGATTGGTGGAGGTCGAGCTATCGCCGACGTCAATGGCGTCGCCGGCGACGGTAAAGCTCGACGGGACTTCTCCGGGGCATATTGGCTTCAGTTGAAGCCTACTAAGGCTTTTTCAGACCACTGGGAGTCGAACGGGACTGGAAACAGGGAGTGGGTGCTTTTGATTCGCCGGTCGTGCACTTCGCCGACGTTAATGGCGTCGGCGGCGATGGCGGGTCTGGGTGATTTTGCAGCGATTTGCTGCTGTTATTTCTTCTCCTCTGATCGAAACAGAGAGGAGAGGGGAAATCGGGGTCCAATCGAGGGAAAGAGAGGGAGATGAAAGTGGGGGATGTGGTGGTTTTGTTCGCCGGAGGCGGCAGTGGCTTCACCGCCGCTGCTGCTTCTGCTGCTCTTCGCCAGGGGAAACAGGGAAGAAGAGAGAGGGAGAGAGAGAGAGAGAGAGAGAGAGAGAGAGAGAGAGAGAGAGAGAGAGAGAGAGAGAGAGAGAGAGAGAGAGAGAGAGAGAGAGAGATCAGGGCAGTGGTGGTGGTGGCGTCGACGGGGAGGCAGCGGCTTTGCCGCTGCTGCTGCTGCTGCCTCTGCTTTTGTCGGACAGAACAGGGGAGAGGGAGAGAGACAGAGGGAGGCAGAGAGGTGGAGAGTGGTGGTGGCAGTTGGGGTGTTGCCGGTGGAGGTGGCGATGGTGTTGGTGGTGGTGACGGGTGAGAAGGGGAGGGCTGGTGTTGTTTTTGAAGGAGGAATTGAAGAAGAAGACAAAGTCTTCTTGTTATACGGGAAGAATTCAGCAGATGTGTGTTTGTGTAAATTGGTGGAGAAGCTTTTCTCATTTATTTTATTTTATTTCTTTATTCAGTTTTATGTTTGGTTTATTAATTAATTCACTTTTATTTATTCACCCTTTAGGTATATAACTTTCTTCAAACTACAACTACCACCCCTTATACAAACTAGTATAACTTTTCTTTAAACTAAAAATACCTCCCCACTTCACGAATTGCTATTTATTTACCCGTATAAAAGCGGGGTATTACATCCTTCCCCCCTTAAATAGAGCTTCGTCCTCGAAGCGCAAACCAACTAATCCACATAATACTAATATGAGACTTTATATGTATCACAACAGCCAATTCCCCTAATAGGATATGTAGGAACAGTCAACACACACAATATATATTAATTGCATAATTATTTAGTTCGAGGTGGCACAAGGATTAAGGTTACGAAAACTAAAGGGTTACATTCCTCTCCCCCTTAGAGGAGTGACGTCCTCGGAACTCAATTAACTTCGTCAAAGAGGTGCGGATACTTCTTTCTCATTTCATCCTCTGCTTCCCAAGTAGCCTCTTCCGTCTGATGGTTCGTCCACAAAACTTTCACTAGCTTAACGTTCTTGGTACGCGTGTCTCTTGTTTTAGCATCGAGGATCTTGACATGATGCTCTTCATATGTCAAACACGGGTCTAAGTCAATTGGTTTGGGGTCCAACCCGTGGGATGGGTCAGGTACATACTTATTTATTTGCGACTCGTGAAAGATATTGTATACCCGTCCGAAATACGAAGGTAGGTCTCGTCGGTACGCAACTTCTCTAATTCTCTCCAGGATGTCATAGGGCCTGATGTAACAATAGTATCTTATCAGACACCAAGCACTTAAATTATCATAAGAAAAGTTTTAGGAGATGTCGTTTAAGACTTCTTAATAACACGGTTCTTCTTACTCTTTGGAATTTAGCTTCCGACCAGAGATTTGTAACATTAATCAAAATTCTCAAAATTTCTGCGATAAATTACTAAAGAAAATGTGATACTGAAGATCAAGCTCCCAAGCTATGGGTTAAGATTTAGACAACCCTTGCGAATCTTGACGTAAACCTGAGTGGAAAGCTCCAAACCACGAATTTAACATCAAGACTTCAAATGGAGAATTTATGAAGAACATATATATTATAAGGAAGGAAACTTAAGCTACCCCAAGTATATCGTTCAGTTATATCACTCCAAACAACTCGTAAAGGATTACCAATTCACACATTACTGAGATCCTTGACCACACCAACATAGCGGGTTGATCATCTGAAATTTAGTCTAACTTTCAAGGTCTCTTCGAACTTTCTCCACCATTCTTAGTTGAAAGGTCCTCTCATATTTACATTTGTTTTCCTGATAATTGGGTCGACTTGCCTAGGTTAACGGGTATAGAACTGTCTAGATCGCTCACCTTTAGGTTCCTTCGTTTGTGGTATCACAAGAGTCTGCTCGTCGTGTCGATGTTGTCAAAGTGATTACTTCCTTTCGATCGTAATTCTAGTCCGCTCTACAAGTCACCTTGTGGTAAGTTGGTTCTTATTTGGGTTATTTTCTTATTTCATCTGTATTACTATAAGCCTTAACTGTCTCTTATGATTTCTATCACTGATAAGGATGTCTGATTCAGGACTCTTTATGGAGTTGTAAACGTGTGATCTATCAGTCTTGCTTTCTACGCCGTAATCTTATTTCATCTACTGATATATAGCATACAATAGAACACATAACATATAATGTGCATATAAGCATGTAATGAGGCACGTGGAACATATCCGCTGCTAAACAAGGATTTTCACGCAAGTTTTCTACTATACATCTTTCCTCTACCTTGAAAAATAACTTGACCCAAATCGGGTAATCAAATCGGTGATTCTACTATGTTGTCATGTCAAATTCTTAAATCAATTTACCTGAGCAAGCCTGCCTGGCTATCACAACATCATGATCTCAATAATATGTCCACATACTTCCCATCATATCTTTGCCTTTCATCAAATGTTCACACTAGCACATAATCATATACACTTCATACATCTCATATCACATATTGTCAACTCATATGTAAACATCTTATTAAAAGTCAAACATTCGAGTTAATAGAGATTTTTAACTTTAGGGCTGGTCATTTGTGCAAATTTGTTACTAGTTGTATACTCTTGAAGTTTATAACTATGTCTTAAGACCATATTTTGGAGCAAAATTTCTCAAGATAGGTTTTATTCAAATAAAACAAGTGTTTAGTCACGCATAATTTATAACATTAATTTGAAGAAATAATTTATAATATCTAGAAATAATAGTCAAGCTTTAACTGTTTATAAATAGAGGAGTTTACTTAGAAGTTTTTTTTTCCTATTTAATTTTCTAACTTACTTTATTTTATCACTATTAAGCAAATAACGTATTTACTCAAAACACTAATTTATAAGTAATATCTATTTAATCACACTAAATTTATACGATTAAATCAACTATATAATTTATCTTGCTTATTTTTCAAGAAATAATTATATTTTATATTAAATAATACACATATGATTTTAATAACAAAAACATCTTTTTGTATAAATAACAACCATATCCCCCAAGTTCTCATAAATGACTTATAATCACCCTCCAAAACAGTTTTATTATGCTACCCAAGTCACCCTTAACTTTTCTGAAAATACAAGGACTACCCCAACATGAACAAGTATAAATCTGACACGATTTCTTACGTGTATACGCAAGTGCACGGTCGAAGTAATAAATATAGAGTACTTAAACTCAGGTTGTCGAACCCACATGGACAGTCTTGAGATTATTTAGTCAAATAATTAATTTAGAGTTAAGTAACAGGAGGAAAAAGTGGTGATTTAAGTGTTCGTCACCCTCAAACAAGTGACTGAAATTAAACAAACAAAACAAAACTAATATTTTTATTATTTTTAAATTAATACGAGTATGGAGAACACTAGATAGTTTCAGGGTCCCTAGGGCATTTAGATAATTCCGGATTATGATTTGAAACACTCTACCTACGTCTAGTTATACCGGGTCACACTCATTACGATCTTCTGTCGATCTCACGTAAATCTACGTTACGGTCTATTTCGGGTCCTGTCGGTCCACCTCTGTCTACCGTTACGTTCTAGTCAGCTAGTCAGGTTCGCTCACCGGGTCCTGTCGGTCCACCGATTACGCTAGTCCTAACTAAGTCTAATCGAAACAACCCGCACGCGGTCATTCAAGTCTCTATCTCCTGTCGGTCTCAAGAAACTACAAGAATGTCAACAAAGTTCTTCACGAATCCGGGTTATGTTCACTGTCGTGCAACAAACCTAGATAACTAGCATGTATTGGGTGATCAAACCAAACAAACTTAGAGTTAAGAACAAGAACTTGTCAAATAACTAAAACAATACGTAGAATTGAGTTCAAGACATGAATCAAATATACAAATTCGGAAAATCTAAACAAACCCTAGTTCTCCATAAACTATCTAGCTATGAAAGCTTAGCTAGACATAATCTCGTTTAGCTTTACAAGATTCTCCATAAAGTTGATAAAGAGAGAGAGAGAGAAGAGATCAAACTCGAAATCAGAAGCTTCACGTTGCCTCCATGACGTAAAAAAAACCCCTCGCAAAACTCATACTCCCCCCTTAAACATCAGCCCACGTTTATCTTTTTTTTCCAAGTACTTAATGAAAATTTGCATTAACTACCCCCACTTAGTGTAGCCTTTTCTTCATCAACCCTAGGTCTGTAGAACAAAAGAGACCCGTGGCTTTTTTCCTTCTCATCTATCCCTCAAAATTGCACTCTGACCCTCAGACCTGCGTCTTTTTCTTCACCCGTTGATCCTGCGACCAGACGGTGTGATCGTGCGATCACACCTTACAGTGTGTTTCTCTTTTTCTCGCTTCAATATTCGGCGAAGTCCTGGTTCTTGATCGCACGACCAAGAGTTCTGATCGTGCGATCACCTGGACCTCTCTTACTTCTTCGCTTCTTCTGGTTTCTCTGTACTCTTATGCGCTGCTTCTCTTGCTCTGTTCTTTCTTGCAGTGGGTTCTTCTCCTTTGTTCTCTGATTCTTTTTTTGGGTCTTCTCGTTTGCTCGCTGCCTCTCTGGGTTTTGCTGCGGTGTTGCTTCTTGGATGCGGTATTGGCTCTGATTTCAGGTGGGTTTGGTTCGGGGATTGGCTGCAGGTTTGTGGCCGGAATTAATGGACGTGTGAGCTGAGTTGGTGGTTAGTTGGGCTGTAATAGGTTGTTAGGGTGAAGTTAAGGTGTTTGTGTCTGTTACAGGTTGCTATTGGGTGCTAAACTATGGGTTTTGTTTCTTGTTTGCTCTGCTGAATTGGGTGAAGAAGATGATCTGTAGGTTGGTATTTGGTTCGGTTATTGTGATGATGTGAATTGGATTGGAGAATGGTGGTGGAGAATGGAGATTCAAATGTTTATGAGGTCTGCTGTAGGTTGGTTTCTAGGTGAAATTGGTAGTTGGTAACTGTCGGGTTGTGGTGGAATTAGGAGGTAACAATGGCTAAGAGGTGGCAGTAGTGGTGTGGTGTAGGGGGTAACAGTGTGTAATGGTGGTGGTTATGGAGAAATGGTTGAAGGTTGTGGTTTACTAAGTAAGCTGCTGGGTTGTATGGTGTTGATGGTGTAGGCAATGGAGTTGGTTGTGTTGGTGAATTGGGTGTTGGATGGTAGTAGCAGGTTCATGGTTATAGTGAAGTGTAGGCAGGTTGTAATTGATGGAGTTGGTTCATGGAAGTAGTTTAGTTGTGTATTAGGATGGTGATTGTTGTAGGTTATAACAGGTTGTAATGATGATGGTGGGATTGGATGGAGTAATGGAGGCATTGTTGTTGGCTATGGTCTGATGCTTGAGAAGGAGAATTGGTGAAGAGGTGGCAGTGGTATAGTTAGGTACCGGGTATAGATGGATGTCATGGTGAATGCTGCAGCTTAGTTATTCTTCCTTTCTCACTTTCCTCGCCAACTTCTTGAGCTGTGAATCATCGTTTCCGAAGTTCGTCTTCAATTCCCCTTTATGCTCCGAGCCTCCCGTACCTGTGAATCACAACACTAATACACCGGGTATAAAATGTGACAGAAATAGCTCAAATACACTAGAAAACGCCCGGACCAATCAAATAAGCACAACTAGATCACGTGCTCAAACACTTCAATATCATAGCATATTTGTCATGTATTTTGCCCGGAAATCATACCAAACGGTAGATTTTATAGTGTAAATATAACACCGTAAACGGGGTTATCAAATACCCCCACACTACCTTTTTGCGCGTCCTGAGCAAAATCTCAAATTAAACTCCCACACATAATCCACCGTTTTGCATACGATTTTACTAGCCACGTGACACAAACAACTCACACACACAACTATGCAATCTACATGCTCTATACAATGCAACTCGATATTAAACAATGCAAAAATCAAACACAACTTGTTTTTTTCTTTTTCTTTAGAGATTGGGCAATCTCAAAAAGTAAACCGGCAAGTCATAAGGCTCTCATATTCCCTCGGAAGTTCTATAACTTTGGTGATCGGTAGAACTTGCGGCCAGTTTCGTTAGATAGAACGGGCACGAACACAAAATCTGTTGCTTCCGCACACTCATCAAATGTATCCCTAGCACTTACCTTCCGAGCTATTTATCCACGGGTTAAATTTCTGACGGTTTAGGACGGGTAGGATAGGATATTTAGAAGCGTAGTCCTAGACGTCATGATCTAACTCACAAAACCCGATTCTCACACTCCCTCACCAAAATCCAAGGAACCACACCGAATCTCACTACTCCGGCCCTCATTCCCTCAATCTTGGTGCAACGCCGTTCTCGCGGCCACAAATGTGAAGAAGTGATCTCGAACAATAGCTAATCTCCCCGGTCTTCAATTTCAAGCTTGCTCCTTTATTCCCTTTCAATTTCACTTTCACTTTCTATTTTACTTACTTTTTTTTTTCTCTTTTTTTTTTTTCATTTCCACACAATCACATTAAGCACATGGAGCCGACAATACGATAGTATTATCCGAGGAGATCAAATATCAGAATTAGATAACATGGGGGTGGAATGTGTCAAATTAGTGATGTAATAACATAGATGTCGACACCCCCACACTTGATGCAAAGCAAATCACGAACCCAGTAGTCAATGTGTAAACGTGCTTTTCCAACCGATCCTCCTCATCACCTAAGATATAGAGAATATAAATAAAGCATAAGCACGACCTCCTATAAGATCAACCAACCCCCACCCCATGACGTGCGGAAGAAATACCACGCACTACGGTACTCCACCTGTGATCGTGGTGCAAGGACACGAATCACCGCCACACCGAAGTGTGCAACCGTCTCTAACTCACCCTCACATCCCCTCAAAAGACGACATGTAAGAGAATCCACGTAAGATTTATCAAATCAGCTCACCCTCATCGAACCTCCCTAACTCAACTCCCTCTATCATGACGCATAGGAAAGGACCATTCTAACAAGTGATGAAAGTCACAATGAAAGGCTTCCTAGGCTAGAGGCTATGAATAAAAGGGGTAAACGGATCAATAGGGGTAACTAGTGGACCTAGGAGATGGAGACGGGACGTGAGGTCCCCATAAACATCACTCGCACAGCTGTTCCGTTGCCACTACGAGGAGGGTTGACGACTACCTAAGTGACGGTGGTGTAGCGCTAGTAGGATAACTAGTCTGAGAGGCAGCTACTCGCATTTCGAATGTGCATTAGCCCTATAAGTCTTCCTACTCCAGATTCTCGCGTCTACCTCACCTCGGATTTTCATATTCCTAAGGAATTCTATCATTAAGCCCTCTCCACATTCACTCTCTTCGATTGCCCTTTCTCAAAAATTTAAAATTTTATGATTTTTTTTTAATATTTCCTAACTCTATATGCTTTTGGCCGACTCGATTAAACACAAGTTTTGGGTAGGGGACTCAATAATATAAAAGTGCAGAACAGTGCAGAAAAAATTTGAACCTATCACAATACAACAATATATTAAAAACATTACACTAACCACACAATACTCACAACACTACACAACTACATGTAACTGGCGATGCATAACTGACATGGCTAGCAAAATTGTACACAAACCCCCCCACACTTAAGCGTTTCGTTGTCCTCAACGAATATAGATAAATAATAAGAGGACTCATCGCTTAAATGTGTTGGCGGTGGATCTACACTATTATGGCTCAAAATGTAGAAACAAGAGAGAAAGTTAAAGGTACCTGGGGTGCCCGGACCTACATGGGCACCGTTGCCGCGAAACTGCAACAAGAAGGGGTCTTGTGGACCGTTGACAGTTTCCGGAAAAGTCTCACCTCGCGTCCGGATTCCGATGCGCCTACTCACATTCTCTATCACACGCATCAAGAAGGGGAACCCGGAGCGTCTTTTGTACCTGTGTCCCTGCACACTGATTGAAAGTATTAAAGCAACTCTCTCTCTCTCACCCCTCAAAATCAAATATGGAGAACTAAAAGCAAAAACAGAAACAACTTGCATCCTACTCTACATGGGTTGCCTCCCAAGTAGCGCTTTGTAATTTAAGGTCGACGGCCCGACCATGTTACCTCAACCTTCTAGGATAGTGGAGACTGTTTTATCCCTCCACTTCTTCTTCTTCCACCATCTCTTCTCAAGAACTTCACGTGCACCCCTGTGCTCTGAAGAAGGTGGAAAATTGTGGAAGATGACTCCTTTCATTTTGCAATTTATCTTCTTAATCAGCTTCCACCAAGTACCACTGGGCTCAAATGAATCTCTGGACATAAAATCATCCCAGTAATACCTCATCTGTGCTAGATGCTCTTCAAATGACCCATGCAATTCATCCACACCCCCACACTTGCTGACTTCCAACTCCTTGACTATGGCATATGGATGATCAATAGAATCGCCCATAGAACAAGAGATTGGGAGTTGCTCATCAAATTCTTCCCCATACGAATCCCCATACAGTAATTGTTCCAGCTCATCGCAGACTTGCGTGACATACGATATGGAGAATTCATCATTAATTAGAGTTGGGGCTTTTACCTCAATAGCAGTGAGCACAAGTGTTTCACCAGCTTCATCGTCGACACACCACATGCTTCCAATGTCGGTGTCTTCCCATTCATGCCAAGGAAGTGAGGGCTCTTGCAGTTTTGGCTGGCAATACGTAAGGTCCTCCCATCTTGGGCATACAGGTCCACCCCAGTCTGAATCAGAGTCTGAGTCCTCATATATGGCAGAGTCTACCAATGGTTCCTGGACACTGCAGTCTTCGTTCAGCTCAGGTATCTCTTCTTCCACTTGTGGTGGGGATGATGAAGGTTCAATGTGAGGCTCACTATCATGTGGCAAGGGCTCCTCTTGTGGCTCTTGAATACTTGATTCCCCTGCTGTTGACAGTTTTTCTATTCGTTTCTTTTTCCTCTCCAACATCTCCCTCACGTATTCCCTACCTCTGGCTGCATCCTCTTGTGGTAATTGTGCATCTATGGACAAAAATTTGGCGCACACTTCCATGTCATTCATAATACTACGCCGTTCTGCCATATCCGCTGATGAGTCTTCCTGGTGCTGATGAAGCTGGGGGGCATGTACCCGACATGAGTCTCTACGTTCGTGCCAAATGCCGCATACGTAGCACCAAGTTATGCATGCGTCCTCGTCTTCGTGGTTACCCCTGCAGTGGAAACAGTAGGGGGGACCCGGATAACAGTCTTCGCTCCACATGCTTAAATTGTCTCTTAATTCCTGCGTTCCTGAGAAACAAACTCACAAGACACCCGTGAAGCACAAAGATATAGAATAAAAATATTAAAATCAAACTAAAATAAAAGTACTCTAAAATAACTCCTAACTAAATAATCTACCGCTGTCCCCGGCAACGGCGCCAAAAACTTGACACGATTTCTTACGTGTATACGCAAGTGCACGGTCGAAGTAATAAAGATAGAGTACTTAAACTCAGGTTGTCGAACCCACAGGGACAGTCTTGAGATTATTTAGTCAAATAATTAATTTAGAGTTAAGTAACAGGAGGAAAAAGTGGTGATTTAAGTGTTCGTCACCCTCAAACAAGTGACTGAAATTAAACAAACAAAACAAAACTAATATTTTTATTATTTTTAAATTAATACGAGTATGGAGAACACTAGATAGTTTCAGGGTCCCTAGGGCATTTAGATAATTCCGGATTATGATTTGAAACACTCTACCTACGTCTAGTTATACCGGGTCACACTCATTACGATCTTCTGTCGATATCACGTAAATCTACGTTACGGTCTATTTCGGGTCCTGTCGGTCCACCTCTGTCTACCGTTACGTTCTAGTCAGCTAGTCAGGTTCGCTCACCGGGTCCTGTCGGTCCACCGATTACGCTAGTCCTAACTAATTCTAACCGAAACAACCCGCACGCGGTCATTCAAGTCTCTATCTCCTGTCGGTCTCAAGAAACTACAAGAATGTCAACAAAGTTCTTCACGAATCCGGGTTATGTTCACTGTCGTGCAACAAACCTAGATAACTAGCATGTATTGGGTGATCAAACCAAACAAACTAAGAGTTAAGAACAAGAACTTGTCAAATAACTAAAACAATACGTAGAATTGAGTTCAAGACATGAATCAAATATACAAATTCGGAAAATCTAAACAAACCCTAGTTCTCCATAAACTATCTATCTATGAAAGCTTAGCTAGACATAATCTCGTTTAGCTTTACAAGATTCTCCATAAAGTTGATAAAGAGAGAGAGAGAGAAGAGATCAAACTCGAAATCAGAAGCTTCACGTTGTTCCTCTTCTTCGTCTTCTCCTTTTGTTCTTCTGCGTGTTACCTTTGCCTCCATGACGTAAAAAAAAACCCCTCGCAAAACTCATACTCCCCCCTTAAACATCAGCCCACGTTTATCTTTTTTTCCAAGTACTTAATGAAAATTTGCATTAACTACCCCCACTTAGTGTAGCCTTTTCTTCATCAACCCTAGGTCTGTAGAACAAAAGAGACCCGTGGCTTTTTTCCTTCTCATCTATCCCTCAAAATTGCACTCTGACCCTCAGACCTGCGTCTTTTTCTTCACCGTTGATCCTGCGACCAGACGGTGTGATCGTGCGATCACACCTTACAGTGTGTTTCTCTTTTTCTCGCTTCAATATTCGGCGAAGTGCTGGTTCTTGATCGCACGACCAAGAGGTCTGATCGTGCGATCACCTGGACCTCTCTTACTTCTTCGCTTCTTCTGGTTTCTCTGTACTCTTATGCGCTGCTTCTCTTGCTCTGTTCTTTCTTGCAGTGGGTTCTTCTCCTTTGTTCTCTGATTCTTTTTTTGGGTCTTCTCGTTTGCTCGCTGCCTCTCTGGGTTTTGCTGCGGTGTTGCTTCTTGGATGCGGTATTGGCTCTGATTTCAGGTGGGTTTGGTTCGGGGATTGGCTGCAGGTTTGTGGCCGGAATTAATGGACGTGTGAGCTGAGTTGGTGGTTAGTTGGGCTGTAATAGGTTGTTAGGGTGAAGTTAAGGTGTTTGTGTCTGTTACAGGTTGCTATTGGGTGCTAAACTATGGGTTTTGTTTCTTGTTTGCTCTGCTGAATTGGGTGAAGAAGATGATCTGTAGGTTGGTATTTGGTTCGGTTATTGTGATGATGTGAATTGGATTGGAGAATGGTGGTGGAGAATGGAGATTCAAATGTTTATGAGGTCTGCTGTAGGTTGGTTTCTAGGTGAAATTGGTAGTTGGTAACTGTCGGGTTGTGGTGGAATTAGGAGGTAACAATGGCTAAGAGGTGGCAGTAGTGGTGTGGTGTAGGGGGTAACAGTGTGTAATGGTGGTGGTTATGGAGAAATGGTTGAAGGTTGTGGTTTACTAAGTAAGCTGCTGGGTTGTATGGTGTTGATGGTGTAGGCAATGGAGTTGGTTGTGTTGGTGAATTGGGTGTTGGATGGTATTAGCAGGTTCATGGTTATAGTGAAGTGTAGGCAGGTTGTAATTGATGGAGTTGGTTCATGGAAGTAGTTTAGTTGTGTATTAGGATGGTGATTGTTGTAGGTTATAACAGGTTGTAATGATGATGGTGGGATTGGATGGAGTAATGGAGGCATTGTTGTTGGCTATGGTCTGATGCTTGAGAAGGAGAATTGGTGAAGAGGTGGCAGTGGTATAGTTAGGTACCGGGTATAGATGGATGTCATGGTGAATGCTGCAGCTTAGTTATTCTTCCTTTCTCACTTTCCTCGCCAACTTCTTGAGCTGTGAATCATCGTTTCCGAAGTTCGTCTTCAATTCCCCTTTATGCTCCGAGCCTCCCGTACCTGTGAATCACAACACTAATACACCGGGTATAAAATGTGACAGAAATAGCTCAAATACACTAGAAAACGCCCGGACCAATCAAATAAGCACAACTAGATCACGTGCTCAAACACTTCAATATCATAGCATATTTGTCATGTATTTTGCCCGGAAATCATACCAAACGGTAGATTTTATAGTGTAAATATAACACCGTAAACGGGGTTATCAAATACCCCCACACTACCTTTTTGCGCGTCCTGAGCAAAATCTCAAATTAAACTCCCACACATAATCCACCGTTTTGCATACGATTTTACTAGCCACGTGACACAAACAACTCACACACACAACTATGCAATCTACATGCTCTATACAATGCAACTCGATATTAAACAATGCAAAAATCAAACACAACTTGTTTTTTTCTTTTTCTTTAGAGATTGGGCAATCTCAAAAAGTAAACCGGCAAGTCATAAGGCTCTCATATTCCCTCGGAAGTTCTATAACTTTGGTGATCGGTAGAACTTGCGGCCAGTTTCGTTAGATAGAACGGGCACGAACACAAAATCTGTTGCTTCCGCACACTCATCAAATGTATCCCTAGCACTTACCTTCCGAGCTATTTATCCACGGGTTAAATTTCTGACGGTTTAGGACGGGTAGGATAGGATATTTAGAAGCGTAGTCCTAGACGTCATGATCTAACTCACAAAACCCGATTCTCACACTCCCTCACCAAAATCCAAGGAACCACACCGAATCTCACTACTCCGGCCCTCATTCCCTCAATCTTGGTGCAACGCCGTTCTCGCGGCCACAAATGTGAAGAAGTGATCTCGAACAATAGCTAATCTCCCCGGTCTTCAATTTCAAGCTTGCTCCTTTATTCCCTTTCAATTTCACTTTCACTTTCTATTTTACTTACTTTTTTTTTTCTCTTTTTTTTTTTCATTTCCACACAATCACATTAAGCACATGGAGCCGACAATACGATAGTATTATCCGAGGAGATCAAATATCAGAATTAGATAACATGGGGGTGGAATGTGTCAAATTAGTGATGTAATAACATAGATGTCGACACCCCCACACTTGATGCAAAGCAAATCACGAACCCAGTAGTCAATGTGTAAACGTGCTTTTCCAACCGATCCTCCTCATCACCTAAGATATAGAGAATATAAATAAAGCATAAGCACGACCTCCTATAAGATCAACCAACCCCCACCCCATGACGTGCGGAAGAAATACCACGCACTACGGTACTCCACCTGTGATCGTGGTGCAAGGACACGAATCACCGCCACACCGAAGTGTGCAACCGTCTCTAACTCACCCTCACATCCCCTCAAAAGACGACATGTAAGAGAATCCACGTAAGATTTATCAAATCAGCTCACCCTCATCGAACCTCCCTAACTCAACTCCCTCTATCATGACGCATAGGAAAGGACCATTCTAACAAGTGATGAAAGTCACAATGAAAGGCTTCCTAGGCTAGAGGCTATGAATAAAAGGGGTAAACGGATCAATAGGGGTAACTAGTGGACCTAGGAGATGGAGACAGGACGTGAGGTCCCCATAAACATCACTCGCACAGCTGTTCCGTTGCCACTACGAGGAGGGTTGACGACTACCTAAGTGACGGTGGTGTAGCGCTAGTAGGATAACTAGTCTGAGAGGCAGCTACTCGCATTTCGAATGTGCATTAGCCCTATAAGTCTTCCTACTCCAGATTCTCGCGTCTACCTCACCTCGGATTTTCATATTCCTAAGGAATTCTATCATTAAGCCCTCTCCACATTCACTCTCTTCGATTGCCCTTTCTCAAAAATTTAAAATTTTATGATTTTTTTTTAATATTTCCTAACTCTATATGCTTTTGGCCGACTCGATTAAACACAAGTTTTGGGTAGGGGACTCAATAATATAAAAGTGCAGAACAGTGCAGAAAAAATTTGAACCTATCACAATACAACAATATATTAAAAACATTACACTAACCACACAATACTCACAACACTACACAACTACATGTAACTGGCGATGCATAACTGACATGGCTAGCAAAATTGTACACAAACCCCCCCACACTTAAGCGTTTCGTTGTCCTCAACGAATATAGATAAATAATAAGAGGACTCATCGCTTAAATGTGTTGGCGGTGGATCTACACTATTATGGCTCAAAATGTAGAAACAAGAGAGAAAGTTAAAGGTACCTGGGGTGCCCGGACCTACATGGGCACCGTTGCCGCGAAACTGCAACAAGAAGGGGTCTTGTGGACCGTTGACAGTTTCCGGAAAAGTCTCACCTCGCGTCCGGATTCCGATGCGCCTACTCACATTCTCTATCACACGCATCAAGAAGGGGAACCCGGAGCGTCTTTTGTACCTGTGTCCCTGCACACTGATTGAAAGTATTAAAGCAACTCTCTCTCTCTCACCCCTCAAAATCAAATATGGAGAACTAAAAGCAAAAACAGAAACAACTTGCATCCTACTCTACATGGGTTGCCTCCCAAGTAGCGCTTTGTAATTTAAGGTCGACGGCCCGACCATGTTACCTCAACCTTCTAGGATAGTGGAGACTGTTTTATCCCTCCACTTCTTCTTCTTCCACCATCTCTTCTCAAGAACTTCACGTGCACCCCTGTGCTCTGAAGAAGGTGGAAAATTGTGGAAGATGACTCCTTTCATTTTGCAATTTATCTTCTTAATCAGCTTCCACCAAGTACCACTGGGCTCAAATGAATCTCTGGACATAAAATCATCCCAGTAATACCTCATCTGTGCTAGATGCTCTTCAAATGACCCATGCAATTCATCCACACCCCCACACTTGCTGACTTCCAACTCCTTGACTATGGCATATGGATGATCAATAGAATCGCCCATAGAACAAGAGATTGGGAGTTGCTCATCAAATTCTTCCCCATACGAATCCCCATACAGTAATTGTTCCAGCTCATCGCAGACTTGCGTGACATACGATATGGAGAATTCATCATTAATTAGAGTTGGGGCTTTTACCTCAATAGCAGTGAGCACAAGTGTTTCACCAGCTTCATCGTCGACACACCACATGCTTCCAATGTCGGTGTCTTCCCATTCATGCCAAGGAAGTGAGGGCTCTTGCAGTTTTGGCTGGCAATACGTAAGGTCCTCCCATCTTGGGCATACAGGTCCACCCCAGTCTGAATCAGAGTCTGAGTCCTCATATATGGAAGAGTCTACCAATGGTTCCTGGACACTGCAGTCTTCGTTCAGCTCAGGTATCTCTTCTTCCACTTGTGGTGGGGATGATGAAGGTTCAATGTGAGGCTCACTATCATGTGGCAAGGGCTCCTCTTGTGGCTCTTGAATACTTGATTCCCCTGCTGTTGACAGTTTTTCTATTCGTTTCTTTTTCCTCTCCAACATCTCCCTCACGTATTCCCTACCTCTGGCTGCATCCTCTTGTGGTAATTGTGCATCTATGGACAAAAATTTGGCGCACACTTCCATGTCATTCATAATACTACGCCGTTCTGCCATATCCGCTGATGAGTCTTCCTGGTGCTGATGAAGCTGGGGGGCATGTACCCGACATGAGTCTCTACGTTCGTGCCAAATGCCGCATACGTAGCACCAAGTTATGCATGCGTCCTCGTCTTCGTGGTTACCCCTGCAGTGGAAACAGTAGGGGGGACCCGGATAACAGTCTTCGCTCCACATGCTTAAATTGTCTCTTACTTCCTGCGTTCCTGAGAAACAAACTCACAAGACACCCGTGAAGCACAAAGATATAGAATAAAAATATTAAAATCAAACTAAAATAAAAGTACTCTAAAATAACTCCTAACTAAATAATCTACCGCTGTCCCCGGCAACGGCGCCAAAAACTTGACACGATTTCTTACGTGTATACGCAAGTGCACGGTCGAAGTAATAAAGATAGAGTACTTAAACTCAGGTTGTCGAACCCACAGGGACAGTCTTGAGATTATTTAGTCAAATAATTAATTTAGAGTTAAGTAACAGGAGGAAAAAGTGGTGATTTAAGTGTTCGTCACCCTCAAACAAGTGACTGAAATTAAACAAACAAAACAAAACTAATATTTTTATTATTTTTAAATTAATACGAGTATGGAGAACACTAGATAGTTTCAGGGTCCCTAGGGCATTTAGATAATTCCGGATTATGATTTGAAACACTCTACCTACGTCTAGTTATACCGGGTCACACTCATTACGATCTTCTGTCGATATCACGTAAATCTACGTTACGGTCTATTTCGGGTCCTGTCGGTCCACCTCTGTCTACCGTTACGTTCTAGTCAGCTAGTCAGGTTCGCTCACCGGGTCCTGTCGGTCCACCGATTACGCTAGTCCTAACTAATTCTAACCGAAACAACCCGCACGCGGTCATTCAAGTCTCTATCTCCTGTCGGTCTCAAGAAACTACAAGAATGTCAACAAAGTTCTTCACGAATCCGGGTTATGTTCACTGTCGTGCAACAAACCTAGATAACTAGCATGTATTGGGTGATCAAACCAAACAAACTAAGAGTTAAGAACAAGAACTTGTCAAATAACTAAAACAATACGTAGAATTGAGTTCAAGACATGAATCAAATATACAAATTCGGAAAATCTAAACAAACCCTAGTTCTCCATAAACTATCTATCTATGAAAGCTTAGCTAGACATAATCTCGTTTAGCTTTACAAGATTCTCCATAAAGTTGATAAAGAGAGAGAGAGAGAAGAGATCAAACTCGAAATCAGAAGCTTCACGTTGTTCCTCTTCTTCGTCTTCTCCTTTTGTTCTTCTGCGTGTTACCTTTGCCTCCATGACGTAAAAAAAAACCCCTCGCAAAACTCATACTCCCCCCTTAAACATCAGCCCACGTTTATCTTTTTTTCCAAGTACTTAATGAAAATTTGCATTAACTACCCCCACTTAGTGTAGCCTTTTCTTCATCAACCCTAGGTCTGTAGAACAAAAGAGACCCGTGGCTTTTTTCCTTCTCATCTATCCCTCAAAATTGCACTCTGACCCTCAGACCTGCGTCTTTTTCTTCACCGTTGATCCTGCGACCAGACGGTGTGATCGTGCGATCACACCTTACAGTGTGTTTCTCTTTTTCTCGCTTCAATATTCGGCGAAGTGCTGGTTCTTGATCGCACGACCAAGAGGTCTGATCGTGCGATCACCTGGACCTCTCTTACTTCTTCGCTTCTTCTGGTTTCTCTGTACTCTTATGCGCTGCTTCTCTTGCTCTGTTCTTTCTTGCAGTGGGTTCTTCTCCTTTGTTCTCTGATTCTTTTTTTGGGTCTTCTCGTTTGCTCGCTGCCTCTCTGGGTTTTGCTGCGGTGTTGCTTCTTGGATGCGGTATTGGCTCTGATTTCAGGTGGGTTTGGTTCGGGGATTGGCTGCAGGTTTGTGGCCGGAATTAATGGACGTGTGAGCCGAGTTGGTGGTTAGTTGGGCTGTAATAGGTTGTTAGGGTGAAGTTAAGGTGTTTGTGTCTGTTACAGGTTGCTATTGGGTGCTAAACTATGGGTTTTGTTTCTTGTTTGCTCTGCTGAATTGGGTGAAGAAGATGATCTGTAGGTTGGTATTTGGTTCGGTTATTGTGATGATGTGAATTGGATTGGAGAATGGTGGTGGAGAATGGAGATTCAAATGTTTATGAGGTCTGCTGTAGGTTGGTTTCTAGGTGAAATTGGTAGTTGGTAACTGTCGGGTTGTGGTGGAATTAGGAGGTAACAATGGCTAAGAGGTGGCAGTAGTGGTGTGGTGTAGGGGGTAACAGTGTGTAATGGTGGTGGTTATGGAGAAATGGTTGAAGGTTGTGGTTTACTAAGTAAGCTGCTGGGTTGTATGGTGTTGATGGTGTAGGAAATGGAGTTGGTTGTGTTGGTGAATTGGGTGTTGGATGGTAGTAGCAGGTTCATGGTTATAGTGAAGTGTAGGCAGGTTGTAATTGATGGAGTTGGTTCATGGAAGTAGTTTAGTTGTGTATTAGGATGGTGATTGTTGTAGGTTATAACAGGTTGTAATGATGATGGTGGGATTGGATGGAGTAATGGAGGCATTGTTGTTGGCTATGGTCTGATGCTTGAGAAGGAGAATTGGTGAAGAGGTGGCAGTGGTATAGTTAGGTACCGGGTATAGATGGATGTCATGGTGAATGCTGCAGCTTAGTTATTCTTCCTTTCTCACTTTCCTCGCCAACTTCTTGAGCTGTGAATCATCGTTTCCGAAGTTCGTCTTCAATTCCCCTTTATGCTCCGAGCCTCCCGTACCTGTGAATCACAACACTAATACACCGGGTATAAAATGTGACAAAAATAGCTCAAATACACTAGAAAACGCCCGGACCAATAAAATAAGCACAACTAGATCACGTGCTCAAACACTTCAATATCATAGCATATTTGTCATGTATTTTGCCCGAAAATCATACCAAACGGTAGGTTTTATAGTGTAAATATAACACCGTAAACGGGGTTATCAAAATCCAACAGCCCGATTTGATTAGGGCTAACAAAATCAGGTTTCGATGAACAATTATTTCTCATAGCGGAAATTAAAGACTTTCTATTCCATCTACGTGATCATAACCCATACGATTCCACCTAGTGTTTTAACCAAACTCTAAATGATGCTTTTAATCCATGACTCTTCATACCCCAAATTTGTCGCTTGACATGTAATCGTGGATTCACAAGATTTTAATCAAATAACTTGAGACACTAACTGACATCATGCCTATATCCAAACAAATCTCCAAATGTAAAACTATAATATGTCTCCAATTTCTTCATGCAAACCAAACTTTTATTGACATTTTCCTTCCTAGAAATTCATACTATCATCTCCATAAAGGGCATACCACACCTCATAAGCTAAACAGCGCATGATTGAAGAACGTACGATATTCCCCTTTAACAAAACGTTAGAACCTCAAAGTGGCATACACGTAGCATAAAATTCTTAAAATAATCCACACGTCCTAATTGTAAGCTAAACATCGTAACGTTACTCCAAGTATTTCTGAGATAGTTAAGCAATATAAAAAGCTTCTAAAATTTATCTTAGTAGAAAAATAACTTCTGAATCATGACTATCAAATAACATATTCCAAATGTGGACTTCTAAAATCTAAGTTACAACCTTAAAATAATCTTCAGACGGAAATCCAACATTAAAATTACACCAAATAAGAAACTTTACATTAAATCTATCTAGATCTTTCATAGGGAACATCCAGGTTTTGTAAACGCTTAGTAGTGGACCAACAATATTTACTTCACGTTTTAAATATTATTCTTTCCAAGTGAGTGTCATAGCTCCAAAAGCAAGACATAACCGAATGAACATCCTGATCCTCAAGCAATATTAAGGTAACTAGGCTCCAAGTATCGTCTAACATAGCTAGGTATCCTCAGAACCCCTAAATCGTTTTATGACGAATTAGTCTAGTTTTGTTTCTCGAGTACAACTCATGGACAAGTATAATCGAATCAACCCTCAAAATCATCCAATAACTGAGAATGACATATTCTAGTTCAAAGGCTCGATAACTTGGGTTACAGTTACTTGTCTTAGGTGTGGGTGGGTGGGAACTTCATCGACCGTTTATATGATAATTCACTTTGATCATTTGAAGTACCTCATTCTTGACCCCTAAATCCGAATTACCATCCCAACCAATACCTCAAATACGTCATCAAATTCCTTATAAACATAGCTAATGAAATTAGGGTTCACTAGTCAGATATTCATGTTAAATCATGTAAGCTCCGAGTCTCCTTTGGTCAAAATTTCATACTTTCCTTAGAATTCTTATAAGAGTCACATATCCTAGCAACATTATTATCGAATAATGATTTACCCCATGTGGTTGTTGTTCTAAGCCTTATATCCATGTCAAATCTTCCTGGTATAATTAATACTGTAGTGGTCTGTTAATCACATCTCTAGGCCATTGCCTATGGTTTCATGCACAATTATCAGGTTAAGTATCACACGCAAAGTGACATAAAACATGCAGCATATAAAATTTCTCAGGGATACACATGAAACTCATCTTCTCAAATTAATCAGTATATTATCTGAAATCCATAATCTGGTTCCCTTATTCCATAATCTTTATTCTCCTTCATTGGAATAACACTTGTAATGGATACTCATATAACTCTTCTCCTCAGATAGGACGACACATAATTCATAATGCAAAATCTAATTACTGTAATCCAAATTTCTCATTGTCCATCACATGAATAACATCAATCTACCACGAACGAATTACTTAAATCAAACCAAATAATAGTATCAAAGGATGAGGGTGGGTGGGACCTAGTATACTAACACTTAAGCTACCCATAACCCAAATCGGCTTTTTCGGTTTTAATAATTTTGTCCTATGTCCATTTTAAGTTGCCCTACAGGTTTAATTCCCTTTTTGGATTGCCTGCTCTGATACCACCTGTAACACCCCTTGTTCCCAGACTTTCCGTTCCGGACCGGAGAGCCCAGGAGGGTGCTACTCAAAATGAAGTGGCGGAAATCGAGAACAAACACTGTCATAGTTATTTATTACATACTTTAGAACAACCTTACATTGACTTGTACATTATACAAAAGATTCATATTGTCTAGAGTTCTTCTTTACTAAAAGTGCGGATAAATTCTAGATGAGTGTCGAATCCCGCTACCCCATAATCCAGCTCCTAAGACCTGCGGGGGAAAGAAACAAAGACCGCAGTTTTTCTAAAGTCAGCAATGAAATACTGAGTAAGCAAACACCCAAGCTTGTAAACAGATGAAGAGGCATATTCTTTCAAAAACAATCATAAATGGGAATGAACAATAACTGAATAAATCCTTGGAGAATAAAGTTTGAATACTAGAAACACATGTGAAATTCTCTTTCTTTTACTTTGCATCTCAATCCTTTTCTTGTATCTGAAACGGGAAATATCATTCCCAATCTATCTCTTCTTTCCCTTCATAGAAATCTCTTTCTCATAGAACTTCATATTATTAACTTGTTGATACGGGGAGCTTCTATCCTTTCACTAGCTACCATGACCATAAGTGCCGGCACCCCCCTAAGACTTCTCGCGGCCAGAGAGGTAAGTACATGGAGACACCCGGCAGGTCGCGACCGGGTTTAAAATAAAAACGGTCGAGTGACACGAAGTCAACACGACAATCTATCACAGGCCGAGTGACCGAAGTCAACATCGACAATAATAATAATCCCCGCACAACTCTTTCCACTTTACGTTATTAACGAATTATTATTCTCGTGTGACATTCTCAAAACATTTATTCTCAAAACGTAATCAATCTCATGTAAAGAACGTAGGTCATAAAACACATTTTGAGACAGATATAAAATCATATTTTGACACGAAAGAAGCTAGGGCACGCTAGGCTTGGCATGTCTACTTACCTTGATAACACGGCAATTATGACGTCGGCTTTCACAGGTAGACGTAACCTTCGTCTATAAACTCGTCACCTACAGTTATAATTTCTAAATCAATCACAAGTCCAAGTATGATTTTGTGAAATGCTAAATTCTTAACAAGTCTTATTTTTCCCATAACCCCATTAATTTAATAGTATACAATATTTATATGATAAACCGGCGACGTAAACCACAACTATACACATATTTATTTATTTATTTATTATTTATTTATTTTCCTCACTGAAAATCACTACTTATATAAATACTAGCTCTTTAAATTTATTAAGTAGGAAATCACATATTAAATTTATACACTTTCATAATTAGAAAATATTAATTTATTATACGACCATTTATTTGTAAGGGACTAAAAAGATTAAATTCCATTTAATTATAGCTAATTATTTATTGGAAAATATACATTCTATAAAAGAATTAGATTCACCAAAATATTTATTCTAAGAAAATAAGTGTTTAGTCATACATAATTATAGCTTTATTTGGAGAAATAATTTCTAATATCTACAAATAATAATCAAGTTTTATCTATTTATAATTAAAGGAGTTTTCTTAAAAGTTATTTTCCTGTTTAACTTCTTAACTTATTTTGTGTTAGCAATATTAAGCAAATAACATATTTTACTCAAAATACTAGTTTATAAGCACTTAGAAAATATTTATTTAACAACATATATTTTTATTTTGCTTATTTTCCAAGAGAATCAACAATATTGTATATTAAATAACTCCCACATAGTTTTAAATAGCCAATTTTTCTTTTAAAAAATTAAAATATTATTTAAAAATGTTAGGAAATAATTTTAGTCTAAAAATAGCATTTTAAATTTTATGATTTATATGCAGTTTAGGTATTTAACAACTGGATCCCCCAAGTTTTGATAAAAGACACATAATAGCCTTTCCACCAACACTAGCAGTTTTATATGTGGTAGATTCTACCCTTCAAGTTTCTGAAACTACACTTTAACCCCCTATTTCAAGAACACATAACAATTTCTTCACCCAATCGATTCAAGTCTAGATTTAGCCATTAAAATTTCATTTTGATTATCAAAAATGAATCAGGGTAGGATTTAGAAGTTACCCACACCAAAAATTGCGAAAATCGGTTGAGAATTGGGTCCGGTTGAGTTTGCCGTCGTGGTGGCCGGTGGTGCTAGTCGAATCCGGCGGCTCCGGCGTAGTTAGCTCCGATTGTCAACGTTTCTGGACTCCTCTAACTTCCAGGAGGTGAATGGAACAAATTTCAACAATTGGGTGCATCGGATTGGTGGAGGTCGAGCTATCGCCGACGTCAATGGCGTCGCCGGCGACGGTAAAGCTCGACGGGACTTCTCCGGGGCATATTGGCTTCAGTTGAAGCCTACTAAGGCTTTTTCAGACCACTGGGAGTCGAACGGGACTGGAAACAGGGAGTGGGTGCTTTTGATTCGCCGGTCGTGCACTTCGCCGACGTTAATGGCGTCGGCGGCGATGGCGGGTCTGGGTGATTTTGCAGCGATTTGCTGCTGTTATTTCTTCTCCTCTGATCGAAACAGAGAGGAGAGGGGAAATCGGGGTCCAATCGAGGGAAAGAGAGGGAGATGACCGTGGGAGATGTGGTGGTTTTGTTCGCCGGAGGCGGCAGTGGCTTCACCGACGCTGCTGCTTCTGCTGCTCTTCGCCAGGGGAAACAGGGAAGAAGAGAGAGGGAGAGAGAGAGAGAGAGAGAGTGAGAGAGAGAGAGAGAGAGAGAGAGAGAGAGAGAGAGAGAGAGAGAGAGAGAGAGAGAGAGAGAGATCAGGGCAGTGGTGGTGGTGGCGTCGACGGGGAGGCAGCGGCTTTGCCGCTGCTGCTGCTGCTGCCTTTGCTTTTGTCGGACAGAACAGGGGAGAGGGAGAGAGACAGAGGGAGGCAGAGAGGTGGAGAGTGGTGGTGGCAGTGGGGGTGTTGCCGGTGGAGGTGGCGATGGTGTTGGTGGTGGTGACGGGTGAGAATGGGAGGGCTGGTGTTGTTTTTGAAGGAGGAATTGAAGAAGAAGACAAAGTCTTCTTGTTATACGGGAAGAATTCAGCAGATGTGTGTTTGTGTAAATTGGTGGAGAAGCTTTTCTCATAATTTTTTTTTTTTATTTTATTTCTTTATTCAGTTTTTATGTTTGGTTTATTAATTAATTCACTTTTATTTATTCACCCTTTAGGTATATAACTTTCTTCAAACTACAACTACCACCCCTTATACAAACTAGTATAACTTTTCTTTAAACTACAAATACCTCCCCACTTCACGAATTGCTATTTATTTACCCGTATAAAAGCGGGGTATTACATGCGAGCCATTTTTTTCTCAACTTGTGAGATTTATTTTATTTAGTATAGTTGTTAGCTAGTACTAGATAGAGTAGAATGTTAGCCAAGATTGAAGAAAAGAAGCCCAAAGCCAAAGGGAGCCACAAAAGATGGAGCATGGAGCATGGGGCATTCCACATGACTATGAAGGATGGACCAAAAGATGAAGACGCATGGAGATGTGTTTGCTTTTAGGGTTCATAGATAATTCCATTGGCTTGGAATTATCTTAGTCTAGAAAAGGCCATATTCACATCACGTTTATTTTTGTTTTTGTGGTTCTTTACTTTATTGTCTTATTATTTTGTGGTTGGTGTATGGATGATGCATGCAATTAGGATAATAAGATAATTAGACAACCCGGATCTATTATTTGGAGTTGTGCCCAAACTCAAATAGATAGATTAGTTGATATTGATCAACAAAACAATTAAAAATTGAATTTTAAAATCCCTCAAAATTCAAATATTGTGTTCTTGCCTTCTCGTTATTTAAACACTCATGATCATCATTATTTATCGAGCTCGTGCATGCCAAAGCAGGGCGACTTGGTTCATAATGATGGAATGCGATGGCACACCTCGTGTGCAATTGTTTAAATAAGAGGTTGAACACAACTAGGCTATTAATATGATTAAGAAACCTAGAGGCAATCAATTGGGATTATCCATACGGATGGATAAATAAGGAGTTATTTTCCCAATTGAACCAAGAGTTGCATAAGGGATGCAATTGGAATTGTTCCTACCTAAAGTAGTCAAATTATGGGTGACTTGCCAAAGCAAGCTCATAAGGAGATGAAACATGGATCTTGGCCCACTAGAAAATATAAGGATATTTTTCGCATTAATATCTTGAGGGTTATTAATCCGTAGAAAAATAGTGGGAGCTATATTTGACAATTAAATCCTTGTTGAATATAGTTAAAACGTCACAAACTTTGCATAATCCTTTTGGTGTTAGATACCCATGGCATTAAACAAACAAAACACGACTAGATGTCCATAAGATGGACGAGTTGTCTGGAATCTAGATTGGTATAAAACTGAGAATTGTTCTCAAATAAAAGGAAATTGTTGTAAATAGTAGAACATAAAGCTCTCTTCCTACCAACTACGAAAACACACTAAAACCTAATGAAAGGAACATCAAAGAATGGTTCTTTGGATGTAACTTGCCTCGTGTTAGTTGCCATGAAATCTGAGATTTGGAAGCAAGAGGAGAACATGGAGGTGTATGATATGATCATATATTTAAAGAAGCTAACTAGACATGAAAGGTTTGAAGTGTTGTTCCACCTTGCGTTTTTCTTGCTTAGCACTCGTCATGGTCGAGATCAATCAAGCTCGTGCGTGCCAAAGTATGGCGACTTGATTCATCAAGATATGACGGGACGACACTTGATGTGTGACCGCTAGAGCAAGAGGTAAAAACGCAACTAAGTTAAATCAATAGGATTGAAAACTTAGATTTTGGGAGTTATCTATGAGATAGATAAAGAATAAACAGTTATTCACCCAAAGTGGACCAAGAATTGCATTGGATGCAATTATAGTTTTGTTATAAAATTGATTTACTCAATACGATTGAGGATCACTAAACAAAACACTCATAAAAGGGTATAGGCAAAACTGTTAATGGTTAACAGCATGGGTAAGGGCAAATGGTTTGCGCCGACCCCATGGGTATAAAGCAAGCTTGTTGCTAGAAACCAAGTTACCTTAAAATCCCATAGGTAGTGTAAAGGAAGATAGACTGCCCAAAGTACCTGGAAGTAAATAATAAAGGAATTATGAATTCCAATATAGGTATTTTGTTATAGAAATCAATGTGTCTATCTCATCATCATAAGTATATGATACTAGATGAGGATCTCACATTTATGGAAGTGTGGGGGATCTCAAGAGACGAAGACAAATGGATAAGGAAGAAATAATCCTACACGTGAGGCTATGAAGCAAAGGGTTGCGGAATAAGCCGTAGGGAATTATTTCTACCTTTCAGAAGTTGTTCATGAATTAGACAAAAGAGATTATGTCCCTGCTATGAGTAGGGCCATTATTGTAGTTTCTTGTTTGGACAAGAAAGCTCCTTATCACAATAAAGGACAAACGTTGTTCCATTTATTCTGATATGCATTATTGTAATGCAATTTTGTCTAAGTGGATTCTATATCCATGATCATGATAATTTCATCTATAACATTAATACCTAGAGGTTTGCATATAATGATATGAACCTCACTTATCTTTAGCATTATCGTTTAGGCCTCATAAATAAGAGATGCATATCTCGAACTCCGTGAGGATGGATTTCTGGAACTCATTTGATTATTGAATCATATGAGACATGTAAGACTTATTAGGCAAAGATATGATCTTTTGGGAATCATACATATTGATGTATGAAAGCCGTTAAGCAGAAAAGCTAAAGATAGTTTTCAGTACTTCATCATATTTACTGATAGGATCAGAGAAATATGAATTTGTGTATCTTATGAAGAAACAAGTCAGAATCCTTTGAATTATTCAAAGTATTCAGGAATGAAGTAGAGAACCAACTTGGCAAAATTATTAGGGCTCTACGATTGGATCATAGAGGAGAGTACTTGAGTCAAGAGTTTGACAAGAATCTATGGGGGTTTGGATATGATCCAAAAACTCGCTCCTCCTAGAAACGCCACATGGGCTTGGCATGTCTAAGAGGAGAGTTCGAACCTTGTAGGACACAGTTCGATCCATGATGAGTCCAAACAAAACTTCCAGTTTGCTTTTGGGGCTATGGTTCTAATTACAACAAATTTCGCCCTTAACCTTGTTCCATCAAGAACAAATTATGAAAACGCCATATGAGATATGAACTAGGAAGTGCCCTAGTATGTCATTTATAAAGATTTGGGGTTATGAAGTTTATGTAAAGGATTTTACAAATAATCTTGGACCCAAGTCGGATAAATGTTTTGTAGAATATTCTGAAAATGATATTATTTCTACAACCTAATCGAGAACAAAACTGTTTGTTTCTCGAACCACATTGTTTCTAGGTAGAGATTGTCTCTAAAAGAAACAGTAGGAGGACAGTAGAACTTGAAGAAATTCAAGAACCACAACAGAACATTGATCCTTTTGATGGAACATGAGCAGGATCACAAGGTGTTGTGGGGCAACCTACTCAGAAAAACACAAGAACCTCGTAGGTCAGGTACGATATATCGAGGGACTAGAGAAATAAGGTTTTCTCATTACCCATGATATATTGCCCATTGAGATGAGCCTACAACCTATGAAATGGCCACGTATGGGCCATACTCTCAGAAACGGCTAGGAGCCATGGGATACAAAATGGAATCCATGTATACCAACAAAGTATGGACTTTGGTTGAACCACCTAAAAGGTGCAAGTGGGTTATGAGGAAACCAACATGGATGGTAATATGATTACCTTTAATGGACAATTGGTTGAGTAAGGATTTCCTGTGAGTTCATAGTATAGACTATGACGAAATCTTTCCCAGTTGTGATGCTTAAATCCATTCGCATCTTGCTTGTAGCAATCTATTTATTGATTGGATCAAGCTTCTAGGAGTTGGAATCTTCGAATTGATGATGCAATCAAAGGAGTTTGATTCCATCAAAATTGAAGATGAGACTTGTGTTTACAAGAAGGTTAGTGGGAGCATAGTTATGTTTCTGGTCTTGTATGTGGATACATACTTAATCATTGGGAATGTTGCCCCTACTTGGCAGTCTTACGCAGATTGACTAGGGAGTTGACTTTCTAATGGTAGACTTAAGCGAAGCAACTTGTGAAGATCTATTGAGGTAGATCAAGATGGTTGTATAGCTTAGGTCATAGTACATAAATTGACAAAGGTGTTGAAATGGTTCAACATGAAAAGAATATTGATTCTTACCTATGTCACATGGAATTGGTCTTTAGAAGACTAGTTGTCTTTCCAATTGGATTGGGAATGGACCGTATGAATTAGATTCACGAGATACGCCATGGAATGTACTAGGCCAGATGTGTCATATGGCATGACACAAAGATACCAGTCAAATCCAGGTGAGCGTCACTGGATAATTATCAAGATTATCCTTAAGTACTTGAGAAGAAGTAAAGGATGAATTTTTGATAAATTGGAGGATACGAAGAGTTTGCTGTAAGGAATTACAGTGATGCGAACTTCAAATCTAACAAAGAAGATTTCAAATTATGAGTCGAGTTTTATGTTTTTCCCTAGTGGGAGCGACTATGAGCTGGAAAGGTTCCAGGCAAGATTCAGTCACTCATTCTAACATAAAAGGTCTGAGTAAATTACTCATAAGATGTACTTACTCAGAATATTCAATCTCAATTAAATTGTTGATAGAGGAGATGTGAATATTTGCAAGGTGCCAGCAGATGTCTCGCCCCTGCGCAGCGGAAGCATGGAGGGCCGCGCTAGATCATTAGGCATATGATGCAGGAGATTGACTCTAGTGCAAGTGGGAGACTGTTGGAATTGTGCCCTAGAGGCAATCAATTTATTGTGACAAATATATGGATTTACGATTCATTATATTATCGATATAGAGATATGCTAACATGAATGAAGTCCTTAGAATATAAGTGTTATATTCTTAAATATCCATAGTCGATTATAATGATTAATAGGACAATCATCTATAGACTAGTATGGGGTTGGATTGATATGGAGATATCATGATCCAACACATGGGTATGTATTAGGACTAATGGCATACTGGATTGACCCATCTCCGAGAAGGCTACATACATGTTATGTTAAGTCACAAGCGCTTCTCGCGGTGCAATGGTATTGTCATCCTTAGACTTGAAGTCACTAGATATAATAGTTGTAGATTATTGTGATTTTGGTAGCGTTAAACGCTACACCGTAACTGGGTAGTTATAAAGGCGTGTACTGGATACAATAAGAAGCAAGCATAGAGATCGTAGTGGACGTAGATAGAATTTGTCCCTCCCACATAACGGGAGAAAATATCCTAGGCCACTCGAGGGATAGTGCTTATAAAATGTCTGGCCAGACTCAAATAAATCAATATGGGATATTGATGTTATTTGCACGAATAAGGCTATTCCCAGGATCGAGAAACTATGGATTGGATATACGAGTGTGACTTGTATGTCTCGTGTCCAATCCGGATATTGGGACAAAGGGATGAGACAATTACTTGCACAAGGTTTGTCATGATGACTATTCTATTTGTTGGCTAGAATGGATGTCTTGCTAGAGGCCGCTCCATATTAGTAAATTGTTACTACCAACTAAATAGAACCTATGGGGTCACACGCCATATAGGGGTGAACTAGACATGGGAAATAATTAATTAATATGATTAATTAATTAGAAGGATCAAATCGCAACAACTTGCTAACTTAGTAGGACTAATATGCAAGTTGGACTAATCCATGTAGAGACATGATTAGGATTTGCCAAGGTGGCCTAATTCATGTAGAGACATGATTATGATTAATTTGTAAATAGAACTAATCCATGTATTGACATGATAAGGACTATTTTGCAAAAGGGACTAATCCGAACTTGAGTAGGATTAGGAGAGGGGTTCTTTATGTAGTAGGACAAGGAGTTGTTGGACTATATAAAGAACACTCCTAGCTTATTTTTGTCTCTACACATACACACATCTATATGATAGAGTAGGAGAGACTAAAGTAAGGAGAGAGAGCAAGTCCCAAGCAAGGGCCGAACCCCCCTTGGGACCGCCGCCCCTACCCGTCGGCCAAAAGGAGAGCCGCCCCACCTTTGGCACTCCATTGTTGGCGATTTCTTCTTCCTCTTCCATTCTTCCTAGCTAGCACAAGGGAATTGGAGGGTCTAGATCTCACCTCTAGGCGTGGATCAACCGTAGAGACGTCACACAATTCGCGTTTGAAGTCATCAAAGGAGAAACCCTAAGGTGTGTTATTGATTTCTTCCTTTACCATCGTTATGTCTCTTGACTTGTGATCCTTGGAGGGTTTTGCATGGTTAATTATTGTTTCCGTTTCGCATCCATGAATCAAAACCCAACAAGAGGTTGCCCCAAGGGCCAAGAGGCAAAAGCAGAAGGGCATTACAATCTCTTCCCCTGTTAGAAGTGCACCAACTCCGTCTCCTGCGAAGTCTACTGATTATACAGACAAAGGCAAGGGTCGCATGCCAAGAAAAGCGCATAAGAAGCTCGCGGTTGAGACTTTTGTTCCATTTGGCCAGGAAGAAGAGGAAGAGGAAGACGAGGAAAGAGAAGTAAGATAAAGAGATGATGAAGAATAAAGAGGTGAAAGTGAAATAGAAGAAGAAAGAGGTGAGATAAGAGAGGAAGACTCGGAAGGTATCTCAAACAAACTTGTCTTCTTCATGCTTTAGCTCTTGAAATAGTTGCTGAACAGTTTGCTCTTTCGCAGGTGATGACACAGAAACCATCAGCGGCCTTCTGGCCAAGGAAAAGAAGAAAACCAAGGGTTCTCGCTCTGGCACCTCCAGCGAGACCATAGACGAAGATATCCTCGCCGAGTCTGGGAGAATGGCTGTTGAAGCCGAAGAGAGAAGGAAGAAGCTCGAGGAAGATGAAATCGAACTCATAAAAAGAAGAAGTCTGGAAGAACAGCAAGTTGATAACACGGATGCGAGTGCTCTGAAGCAAGCTCAAGAGGACTTTGAGGAAATCGCAGGCGGAAAATAAGGTGAGATTTTTAACCTTGCTGTGACTTACCAAGAAGTAATTATTGGTGCGTTAAAGCATGGCCTATCAAAAAGTGACATTCGCCGCTGGTTAGTAAGCAAATGTGGCGAGCCCTCAGGTAACTATCCAAACAATGTTTGTGAACTCAGCTTGGTGACCTACTCCTTATTTTAACGAGTTTCTTCGCACCCCCAGGTCATGCTCACCTTAAAGATGTTCTTAATGAGGATACTCTAGTAGGATATGGTGTCGCATCTTTAACATATGATGAAGGTGCTGCGATCCCACCTAAGTGTGGAGGTGCTCGCTTTTGATCTATCAAAATAAAAGAACACCGCGTATGATGCAAATTACCTCAATATTTTCTATCTTGTATCGCAGGTGATGCTGATGAGGTCATGCCAGAACAAAGAAGTCAGCCTCCCACATCTTATGCTCCAGAGCGAAGCTGTCACGTTGAGAAGCCAATCGCAGCTGCTGAGTATGCAGGAGAGCCTCTGGAGGATATCATCGAGGTATCTGATGATGTCGAAGCTGACACCATGCTAAGAGACGAAGACGCTGATGCTGGAGTTGAGGAAATGGAAGCAGAGGTTGCTGGAGCTGATTTTCGTGGGAATGAACAAGTCATGGAAGACATAACATCACATGTAAATGTTTATGTTAAAATGAATGCTCCTGACCCACAAGAGCCTCTCGCAGCCGAAGAAATTCCTAGTCGAGCAGCAGCTACTACCATTGCCGTTCCTTCAACAGAGGTAGAGCTTTTAGAGGTTCCCCCCAGCATGGAGTTTTTGGAGTTCACAAGTTGGGGCTGCCGTCGCACCTGTTGCGACTGATACTCTCCCTGCCAACTATGATGAGCTCGAACTCGCGGCTGACAGGCGAGCAATGCAGCATGGGCATGCTTTAGCTTCTCCAGCAATGTGCATTCCCTCTTTGCGTGAGATCCTCTAAGGGACTGGTATGTTACCACTTTTCGTATTCTACGCCTTTGTTTAAAATTTCATGCTCTAAACTTGAATCAACTTTGTCAGGAATGAAGCAAGATGACGTGGACTGGCTGATTCAGATGCGACTCTCATACCCCTGGTCATTCGCAAAATCTCTGGAGATAGAGCCTTATGATAGGAGGCTTTTCTTGACCAAAGCCATCTGGATTCTGGAGCAACTGTCTGTGGCCACCTCTGCGACCATTTCTCCTAATAGTGCACTGCTTCTTTATAGCACATGCAAAGGGCTTCAGGCTAAAGTTCAAGGCAAGCTAGGCTTCGGGTATCTTCTCAACAGGATCACCCAGATTCTCGCATCTGTGTGTTTGAAGCGCGGCTACCACAACCTCGCATCTGAAAGACGGAAGGTAGAGGAACAAAGGCAGAAGGCTGAAGAAGCTGTCAACCTCTTTCATGCCATGAATGCCAAGTACGAACAGCTAAAACGAGAAGTGGACCAAGCAAGAGACGCATCGCTCTCGTTCTCTCCAGAAGATCCTTTGATCAAGGATCTGTTTTAGAAACAAAAATATTTTTTTTTCTTTTTTTTTACAAAAAAACAAAATATCATTGTAATGCTAGTGCTTCTCCCCCCTTTTTTATTTGACACTCTATGTCCCATTTTGCCCTTTTGAGGATTTTGCACTCATATCTTGATGCATATCAATAATGACGTCACATGGTGACGTATCTGCCTTAATTCTCGCGCTAAAGATTTATTAGATAAGCATGGTTTCCTTGGGAACCCCATCCTAATTATGACCTTCCGTCATTAATTAGGGCGTGCCACATAATCGCCATAGCCTTTAGTAGTGTAATTGACCTTTACCTCTTTTGAGACGTAAGTAATTGATTCTTACCCATTTCCCAAGATTTGCTGACTCAGCTAGGGAACTGAAGAGTCCCTTATGGAGTCTATGTAAACTTTGCCTCTTGCTGCTTGGGTTCTTCATCCCAAAATGTGGCTTGCCATGAGTCCTTTCAACTACTGGCATCAATGCTTGTCCTTTTTTGATTCATGGCAATTTCAAGTTGTGAAACCTGAGTTTGTGCCTTGTGCCATAGAAGTAACTCCCAAGATCTTCTTTATAAAGCTCACCGATCTACATGATCACTTTAAAGAGGATGTATATAATACCTCATGCTTCTGCGAAGATTCTTCTTCGTCTATTATGTTTGCAGGTCATATCTCCGGCTGCCTTCCGGCGAGGCGCAGTTCCATACTGAATTGTAATGAATGGAGTGTTTCTCCTCTAGCTTTCCTGGAGGAGAACTATTTGCCTCCATGTTTTTGAACAAGGTGTGACGAGCCATGGCGCTCGTCTTTCTGCACAATAAGCTTCCTGCCCCAGGAGCTATTCTCCACTTGTTCTTCACGTCCGCATCCGCCAGGACATGAGGTTCATCTGGCATATCTCTTGGGCAGAAGACCACTCAAGAGTCCTGTTCAGATCTAGGACCTCGACGATAGCGTCGCATAGCTTTTATTAGGACCTGTAGGCCGTTCATTTCATAGTAGGAAATTTACTTAGTATGAGCTTTTGCTTGTAAGCTGCTATGTAGACAGATAAATTGTAAGTCATTTTGACAGTTAATGAAATACATTTTGGTATTTGCTGTTCTTGTTTGATACAACAAATTGTAATATCGCATGCGCGTTTGCTATACGACGAAACAAGTTATGTTTCTTTCGCATTTTGCATTCGGATATTCGCCTGAATAATTCTTTATCTCAAGCTAATGAGTTTTGCATTCGCACGGGGCGTTGTTGCTGTAGCTTGCTATCTAAGCAGATAGGCTTACTGATCAATTAAGATAATGATTAAATATTATTACTATCTGAGCAAATAGTCTTTGCTCGCACAAAGGCATTATTATAATTGCTGCTATCTAAGCAGATAGGCTTTTGAATCACTTAAGATCATATTTAAACATTGCTGCTATCTTGGCAGATAGACTTTGGATCGCGTGGGATCATATATTATGGTTGCTATCTAGGCCGATAGGCTTTGTTCGCACAGGGGCGTTATTACTTTCGCTGCTATCTAGGCAGATAAGCTTTTGGATCACCTAAGAATATGTTAAGACATTGCTGCTATCTCGGCGGATAGGCTTTAGATCACATGGGATCATATATTATGGTTGCTATCTAGGCAGATAGGCTTTTTTTTTGTGAATAAGCAAAGAAGAAAATAAAATGGTAAGAGACGGCTAAGGTAATAAAAATTCTTTCATATGGGAGAATTCTTTTATAAAAATCGCCCTCATATGGGAGAAGCAAGATTACAAGTTCCTCATATGGGAGGATTCTTTTATTAGAGGCACCCTCTGGGAGAGGCAAGATTACAAGTTCCTCATATGGGAGGGAACAACGCATGAATTCATCGGAGAGCTAGACATACAATCCAATAGACATTTGAATTCAATGTATGTAAAGAGAGAGGTTAAGGATAATACTTTTTGATCCAGCGCATACTGATCGGACTTGGGGTTGTGGCAGTCCCATGGAGCCTCTGTATCGTGCAATAGCCACTGTCAAAAACTTCTTTAACCTCGAACGGTCCTTCCCAGTTAGCTGCAAACTTTGGATGTGCCGCATCTCGCATGCAATGATCTGAAGCTCGTAGGACCAAGTCCTCAACCGCAAAGTCTCGGTGTTGAACTGTATTATTGTAAGCACGAGCAATCCTCTATTTGTAACTTTTGTTGGCTCGCTTAGCCTGTTCGCGCTTCTCTTCCAACAGGATCAAGTCATGATCACGTTGATTGTCATACAATGCGTGAAAAGCTAATCTCGCAGAGTTAACTTTTACTTCCGCCGGTACAACAGCTTCAGCTCCATAGCATAGAAGGAATGGGGAAACTCCCGTGGGAGTCCTTGGCGAAGTTCGATATGCCCATAATGCTATATTCAAAGAATTGGCCCATTTTTTGTGATCATCTGCGACCATCTTACTCAAGATTCTTAACAGCGTCTTGTTGGTCGCTTCTGCTTGACCATTCCCTTTTGGATAATAAGGAGTGGAACAGACTTGTCTTATGTTGTACTCCGCTAGCTTCGCGACCACCTGTCGATTTACGAAGGGGGTGCCATTATCCGAAAGGATCGTGTTAGGTATTCCAAACCTATATATGATGTTTTCTTGAACGAAATTAACCACCGCAAGCGCATTGACTGACTTGAGCGGTACTGCCTCCACCCACTTAGTAAACAGCTCTGTCGCGGTTAGAATAAACTGGTTCCCATGCGATGATGGTCGAATGGGGCCAACAAAATCTAGAGCCCAAGTGTGGAACGGCCAAGGCGTTCCCAGCGCGTGTAGATATACGGCAGGGGCATGTACGAGGTTGCCTTTAAACTGGCATTCCTGACATCTCTTTACCTTGGTGCGACAATCTTCCTCCATTGTGGGCCAAAAATAACCAACTGTGAGGAGCTGTCTGCATAGTTTTGCGCCCCCCTGATGCTCCACTTGATGAGACAAATCCATCACCTCTTGCGCTTCTTGGCTATCTAGGCATCGGAGTAGGTTCCCTTCATGAGCCCTCCGCCAAATTATGTTTTCCTGCACCACATATCGAGCCGCCTTTCTTTTAAGTTTGTCGGCTTCCTTTCTTTGCTCGGGCTCAATTCCTTCCGTAAGAAAATCAAAGAGTGGCTTTCTCCAGTCCGCATCATCATCAACCAAAGTGATCGTTAAAGAGTCTTTGATCAATGCACAACTTTCACAGTTTCCTTGAATTATTGCAGCAGCCGTGGACATGTCCGGCCAATGAATCCCGTATCTTTGGGCTTTTCGATAAATCGAAACCTCACCTTCTCCTCAAGTGTGCTGGTGAATCTTTTCCAATAACGCTTGCCCCTCCTGCTGCGAGACGCACCGCATGAGTATTCCTCCCGGACCCTTGTAGTAAAGGGCGTTGTCATGTATGCAGTACCCCTTAGTGGATGCCCAGTTTTCTTTGCTCGTTCCCTCGGAAATCACATGCAATGTCGGTTTTCTCCAGTCTTTGTCATCCATGGATTCATCCTCGCATGCGTCCTCTATCAATGCCGATGACATTCGGACTTTGATTGAGATTCTCGCAGGGCATTTTTCCGTACTAAATTTAGATCCCAGAGTAGCTAAAGCATCCACATGTCGATTATCAGCTCTATGCGTGTGCTCATACCTGACATCGCAAAATTGCTGTACCAGCTTTTGCACCAGAGTCCGATAGGGTAACATATTTACCTCTTTCAATTCGTACTCACCTGAAGCTTGTTTGACGATTAGCTTAGAATCCCCCATAACCGTCAGATTGCTTACTTCCAGTGCCCTGGCTGCACGAAGTCCTGCGATGAGAGCCTCGTACTCCGCTTCATTGTTGGTTACCAGAAAATCAAGTTTCGTGGACATTTGGATGACTTCCCCATCTCGTTTAGTCAATACAATTCCAATTCCTCCACCTTTCCTTGTCGATGGTCCATTAAAATGAAGCGTCCAATATGGTAACTCGACTGCATATATTTCAGGTCCTTCCAACTCCTCGTCAATCATGGGCTCATAACTGTTATCTGGGAACTGTGCCAGAAGATCTGCCACGACTTGCGATTTGATTGCTCGTGGTCGAACGCATGTGATATCATATTGTGAAATGGTCATGTACCACTTTGCTAACCTTCCGCAGGGAGAGGTGTGAGTCAAGAGGTACCGTATGGGGTCGCTCTTTGTGATCACCACAACTTTGTGCGAGGCGAAGTAATGTTTTAATTTTTCTATCACAAAGAACAAGGCAAGACAATGACGTTCGATGTCTGTATACCTTGATTCAGCCGGTTGTACTATGCGAGAGATGTAATAAATCGGCCTTTCTGTCCAATTATATACAGCATTCTTCTTGAGGAGATCGCTGAAGAAAAAGGTTATTTCTGCGATCGCTGGAATGAATCTCCGCAGGTAAGATAATTTCCCCAAGAACGTCTTCAGAGTGCTTTGATTGTGTGGTGCCGTCATGCTTGTGATAGAAGATACCTTCGCGGGATCAGGCTCGATGCCTTGGCGATGTCTTACACATCCCAAGAACTTCCCCGAAGTCACTCCGAATGCACACTTCATGGGATTCATTTTCAGCTGGAAACTCCTGCATCTTTCAAATACCTTCCGCAGGTCCCCCAAAATGGCCCGCTTCCTCTTTGGACTTGACAACCAGATCGTCAACATAGAACTCCACTTCCTGGTGCATCATGTCGTGAAATAGAGCCATCATTGCTCACTGATAAGTCGCACCCGCGTTCTTGAGCCCAAAAGGCATGACTGTGTAATTAAAGACTCCCACCGGCGTAATGAACGCAGGTTTTCCGTGCATCTTCAGGGTCCATTTTTATCTGGTTATATCCACTGAAACCATCCATGAAGCTGAACATCCGGTGCCCCGCAGTGGAATCAATGAGCAGATCGATATTGGGCAGCGGGAAGTCGTCCTTGGGGCAAAAGCCGTTGAGGTCTCTGAAGTCAACACAGATGCGAAGCTGCCCATTCTTTTTTACCACAGGCACGATATTAGCCAACCAGGTGGGATGATGATTCGGCTCAATAAACCTGGCAGTCAATAGCTTGACGATTTCCGGCTTGATTTTCACATTTATCTCTGGCCTGAAGCTTCTCGCACTTTGCTTTACTAGTTTAGACCCTGGGATAACATCTAGCCTGTGCATGTTCACGCTCGTGTCCAAACCGGGCATCTCATCATATTCCCAGGCAAACACATCCATGTATTCAGTCAGCAGTTGCAGCAATGTTGCTTCCTCATCGCTTGTGAGGTCTGCGCTCAGAAACACGGGCCTCTTCTTTTCTTCGCCTGGGCTCAGGAACACTTCTTTCAGTTCCTGCTGCTGGGGTGTCGGCTTATCCTCCATGAATTCAGGTGCTTCTTTCAGCTTGTCCTCTAAAGCTTCTGATGTTGGCTCGTCTACCCCCGCGCACCTTCATATGCGGTAGCATTTCTTTCCATTGGAGTAGAATCTTTCTATCTCTTTGCCCGCGAGATCATGCTTTACCACTCTTTTCAGAGTGTACATGTTCTTCCTTTGGTAGGCGACCTGCGGTGCCTCTTCGTACGCGGACAACTTTTCCTTAGCATCCTCCCTTGTCACCATTACTCCTGCTGGCGATTGATCCTTGATGTCCTCCCATCTTGGCATAGGGGTCGGGTTAAAAGGCACTAGCGTTGGCTCGTCCGCCATTTCAGTAAACCACACGACTTCAGTGAGGTGCGGTTCATTTAGATTGAAGGGGTTTACTGAAGCCGGTATCTCCACTACTCTGTCATTCCAGATGGCCTTCACCACCTGGTGAGCTGTTGAAGGGACCGCGTTGAAACGATGCGCCCTATGATCATGTGATACGTAGTATTCACATCAATGACGTAGAATTTGGCTGAACACTTGATTTTCCCTATCTGGACGCCCAGACGAATCCAGTCATTTTGGAGTCACTCCCGAATCCCATCAGCGGGGACGGGCGTCTGACAATTTTCTTCTCCGGGATTCCTGCCAGCTTCAAAGTGTTGAGCAAGATTACGTTGACGGCTGCTCCTCCATCAACAAATTCCCTCTTGAATTCGACGCCATTAATCACCGCCGTTATGTATAAAGGCTTCTTGTGACTCGAGTCCGTCTTCTTGTCACTTGCGGAGAAATTCATAACCTTTTCCGTAGAGCGAGACGCCCTTACAACTTTCCCGTTGGAGACCACGATGTCTTCCTCAAAGTCTTCTGCTACCCTCAGAATCGCCTTTGTCATCTCTTTCCGGCATTTCTCCGAAAAGTTCATTTCGACGAAGAACTTGCTGAACCCGTGCGACCCCTTCATTCGATCAGCACGCTCATCCTCCGTGTCTATGCTGTAGTCCTCATCGTTGTGAATTTCAGCAATGATAGGCAGACCGTCTTCCGCAATCTCTTCAAGATCCATAATCGCGATCATGGCTACCTCTTTGCCTTTCGGCTCTTGCTCCGCATGAGCTGGCAGCGGATTGTTTCGCACATCCTGCCTCTGGTCGCTGACAATCAACTCGCCCTCCTTCATTTTTTTGGCTCACCATGTGCCTGAGTTTCTTGCATTCAGCTGTGGGGTGCATAATTTTTCCGTGGCACTCGCACCACTTCGGGTCCCTCATCATCTCCTTAGAGGGTATCCTTTCGAGCGGAGGCAGAACTCCATCTTTACGCCACTGTTTTCATAAATCAATCACCTCCTCTATCGAACATGGTAGAGGCGGCGCATATGAGTTTGCAACCCTAGGCTGCTTGTGTGGCGAAACTGTATTGACCTCAGCTTCGCGTCCCCTCTTATAAATAAATCTTCCAATCTTGAAAGTGTTTCCCCCTGAGGGTCGTTCAGGGGCGTGCTTCTTCTTTTGCCTTTCCACTATAGGCTCTATATTCATTGTACATTCAATCAACTTGGAAAAAGTAGGAGTTTGCAAGTTGATTAGCATACCTTTGTACTCATCTCGCATGCCTTTCAAGCATATCTCCACGAGCCTGCCCTCTAGCACCTCATCTCTGCACTCCAATGATTTGGCTCTGAATTTCTTGATGAAGGTGACTCCATCCTCCTCGCGCTTCTGGTACATACGACAGAGATGAATCATCGTGACCTTCTCCTCCACCTGGAAGAATTTTGTGTAGAACTTCTGGACCATGTCATCCCAAGTTTTGACAGATCCGGCCTCTAGCGTTCTATACCATTTGTAGGCCACATTTCCCAAAGATTTAGAGAACTCGCGCATCAGCAACTTGGGATCGGCCCCATATGGTCCCATTACATCGATGAAGCGCACGACGTGCTCTTGGGTATTCCCATTGACATCTTCAAACTTGTCCCACTTAGGAGCCTTATACCCTGCGGGGTTGGGCATGAGATAGATCTCACGTGGGATTGGTGGATCGTTGTGGACATTCGGAATAATGGTGTCTGCAAACGGCTGATTGGCTAGGCAGGTCTCTATGTGCCGCTGCAGCGATGTCATACATTCCGGTGCACTCCCTCCAGCAGCAGGAGGAAGGGTTGTAGCCGGCGGAGACACATATGCTGCGGTCGGGCTAGGGGTGTAAGCCACGTTTCCCAGCAGTGCTGACGGAGGAGGCAAGGGGAATTAAGAAGAGATGTTGGGTGCCACGGTTGGTGGTTGGGGAATATTTGTGGTAAGGGACGGTATTTGGGTCGTTTGCCCCTGGACAAAGGGTAATTGCACCATTGCTGGTGGAGTTTGCGAATTAAGGTTAGGCAGCGTAGGTACTACTCCAGTTCCCTGGGTGGTAGAGGTTCCTCCTCCCTGAGAGACAGCAGCACCTGATGTAGGATTCGGAGCAAGGGTTCTCAGGATGGCCATTATCCGCTCCATCTGTGCGGATTTAGCCTGGAGTGCTTTTCCCTGATTCTGGATAGTAACGTTTAAAGTCTCCAAATTCGGAGTCCCGCCAGCGGCTGCGGAAGTGTGACGGGCCTCCTCTCCCGAGGTTGTCTCCGTGGAGGGAGACCTGTTGCTGACGTCGTCTTCGTGAGACATGGTTGCTTGCAGTGGTAAGTTTCACGTCGGGTTCACCAAATGTGTACGAGAGAATCCTTTAGGGAGGATCCAATATACACCAAGAGCAGGGGATAGAAAGAACACAGAGAGAGTAGAGTGTGTGTAGGGAGAGAGTAAGACAATGGTAACTGTGTGAGAGAGAGATAGAATTTTGGCAGAGCTTTCGGGTGGTTCAAGTGATTCGTCTTAGTATGGAAGGGTTAACGATCCTATATATAGTGGAGAATATGACCGTTGTAGTGGGTTAATGCATCCATTAATGGCGGCTTAATTAGCTTAACCACAACAACACGTTCGTCCGCGTATATAGGGACCGTTACGCACTTCGTCCGCGTATACCGGAACCGTTATGAGGTTGACCGGGTTTATGGAGCTCGTGCCATAAATCTCTCAAAGCAGTTACTAAAGGTCGCGCACGGGCTTGGTTGTCGCTCGCGTGCGACAGGACTTACTCTAGCCTCCAAACCACTAAGTCCCTACAAGTCCCGTGTGGTGATTTGCGAGGACCCTGTCTCGCAGCCCCCACGTGGATCAGCGCGGGTGGTGATCCAGTGTGTGTGGAGCACAGCTAGATGTGCTGGATGATCGCCACGTGGCTAAGATCTGTCTGTCTAGAAAGCACTATCTACACCTCCTCTTAAAATTACATAAGAGTAAAAATATTGTCATGCCCAAAGAGGCCAACATGTTAATTTTCAGTGCCAATTTGTTTGTAGATGGTTCGATGATGTTGAGCAATTACTAATAAAATAAAATATATGATTCTTGTTCAATAAAATTTGAAGTTAAGTTTTCTCTTCCTTTTATTACATGTATGCTTTTTTTTATATATATTTTTTCATTTGTTAAACAAAAAAATCTTAAGCAACGATGTAACACACCAGAAAATTAAACACTGTATTTTTAAAAAATTATGCTTTTTATTTAACAATTCAGTTTGTCTACACTTAATTCCTCACGATTAGCACTTTATGACAAAAAGTAAAGCACTAACCATGCAATAAGAAATTTAAGGTACATTTTTATTGATTACTAATTTTTGGAATTTAGACAAATCTTCTGAGATGATTAAAAGTGTGTTTTGAAATTAGATCCATAGAACTCGTCATAAGAAAATAAATAGTGGTTGGGAACTTTTCAATTTTCAATCTATATTATAAATTAGGATGGTTGACTTTAAAATGTCTTTTAGACCGTTAGATGGAATTAACCCTAGCCCTTAGATCTCACCTACCACCCACTTAACTACCACTAATTAACTACCAACTTAACTACCAACTCCTTTTATCATAATTATAAAAAAGGGACTTCCTTTGTTCCAGATTATTTAATATAATTATCTATGTTGCCTTCGTTTTCTATCCATGTTTGTAGATGAAAAAACTCATTTTATTTATGACATACAATAGGTGAAACGTGTTTTTGGGTAGTGCCCTCGGACACGGTCAATCTCCCAGTGTATGGATAAACTAAAAATGATCAATTGCCAATGCATAGAGATGTGATTTTTTATGAATTACATGACATTGTAATTCATTTTTCAATTTGTAATTGGCTCTTTAATTTCTTACATGTCATTAATAATTGAGTTGGAAAAACATAATTGGTCAAATTTGCCACATAAGATGACACATGCTATTCTATGAAATCTTTTCAAATCCTATGTGTCATAAGGAGGATGAACCTCTCTCATTGCTTTGCTTTTATATATATATATATATATATATATATATATATATATATATATATATATATATATATATATATATATATATATATATCTATAGATTATTACGAAAAACGTTGTGGCATCTTTACACTCCAGCTACATTATAGGGAGCTTGAAAATTTGGGTATTACCCTTCATCTGTAGGCATTGTTTTTAGATTAATTATCTCTTTATATTAGCTCGAAAATTGTTAAGAGGTCTCCATTTAGACCATAGTACACCGATATAATTTAAATAATCATCTTCTTGAAAACGATGCTTTTATTTAACAATTCAGCTTGACCAAAGTACACCGATATAATTTAAATAAAAGCATACAATTCAGATAATTAATTTAATAATTATGCTTTCTTTTAAACACTGTATTTAAAAAAAAATTATGCTTTTATTAAACACTGTATTTTTAAAAAAATTAAACACTGTATTTTTTCATTTCTTAATTCTTGCTATTTCAGTTCTTATTTTTATTGAACATCCATTTCTTGTAGTACCCAACTCAACAAGCCATCATATAATAAATAAATATCTCGATAACATATAATATATTTTGCAATATTTTTATCTTTCAAATCTGGCTAAGAAAATTTACATTAATTCTCAAATTAACATTAAAACGGCTATTAGATGGCAAATGGGTGCTAGCTATATGGTTGAGCATTTAAAGCCCATGCATGATGTCCCGGGTTCAAATCCTGGTATATGATGTAATTCTCAAAGAAAAAAATGGCTATTGGATGGCTATTAGGAGAATGCTTGGAATGGATAATTTTAAAGGACATTAAGATTTGTTTTAATCAGAAACTGACACTATGCTTTGAAGTAATTACATATGAGACATTGGTCTAACAAAAAAACCATTTTCATAAATTTTTAATCTTACCCTAAATCACTGTATCATTTTATGGGTAAGTCATGTTAAATTAATATCTAAAATTGTTTTACTATCTATCTAGTTAATTAAGTATTTCATTTGGTTGTCGTCTTTGAACATATCCTTAATGTTTAATTAACTGGAAATTGATGTATATTACTAATTAATATCATGATTATTTTGAATGACAAAGTGGTAAACTACTCTTTGTCGCTAGAAAGTATTAAGCCACACAAATATTTAGCCCACGCCTGTCGAGGTTAAAGCCCAGATTGAAGCCCATCAAGATTAAAGTCCAATAGATAGGCCCGGATCTTCACAAATTATTGCTGTAATTATAAATGTTTGCTAGGGTCATTTCTGTCTTTTCCATGTTGCTGTACACCCTAAATTATTCCTACCGTTAGATCTTGATCGTACAAATCGTACCGTTGGATTAGCCCTATATAAACTCCGCTTGTAACCGATTCAGTAACCTAATGAAATCATTCTTCTCTCATCTTCTCGCTGCTTCCTCTCTGGTTGTTCTATGAAACCCTAGCAGCTCTTTCATGATATCAGAGCCATCTCATGGCTCTTGCCAATACCACACAGGCTTCACCGCCTCTTTATTTGCTCTCCAATATACACAATCTTCTTCCGTTTAAACTCGATTCCACCAATTTTGTCTTGTGGAAACACCAAATCACATCTATTTTTCGCACACATACTTTATACGGATACTTAGATGGGAAGATTCCATGTCCCTCACATGTTATTCCATCCTCCGATGGATCTCATACTGTTAATCCCGCTTATACGGCCTGGCATCTTCAAGATCAGGCCATACTTACTATACTCAACGCTACACTCTCGTAAGAATATCTTACTCTGGTTATCGGATCTACCACCTCTGCTGAAGCCTGGTCAGTTCTTGAGCGCCGCTATGAGTCCCTTACCAGATCCAACATATTATCGCTCAAAGCTGAGTTTCACTCTCTTCGCAAGGGGTCAGATTCAATTGATCTATACATGCAACGCCTAAAAATGATCAGAGACAAACTATCGGTGGCTGGTGTGGTTACCGCCGACGAAGATCCGCTCTTATATGCTCTAAACGGGCTACCCCCTGAATACAACTCATTCAGATCTTCTCTGCGTATTCACTCTGCCCCTATCCCATTTGAAGAGCTCCATGAAGAGCAGATGCATGCCTTGCAGTCTCCACCTACAGATCTGTCAACCACCACCGCGGTGGTCGGAGTGGCCAAAACCACCGTGGTGGACGGTTTGGTAGCTGTACCGCCGAAGGAGGCCGATCAGATTCCCGTGGTGGCCGTTCTTCTTTCGGGTTTGGATCTGGATCTCAAGGCGGGTACACTTCCAATTACGGTAATGGATATGGATCCAGATCCAGACCCGGTTCGGAATATCAAGACGGGTATACCTCCGAGTCGGGTGGCGGTTCGGTTCGCTCCGGATCCAGAGGGCGTGGCCGATCGGGTCGTGGCCGTTCAGCTCCGGTTAAAGGCCAAATCTGCGGCTACGATTATCACTCTGCTCTCGATTTCTATCACCGCATGGATTTTGCTTATCAAGGCCGCTTACCACCGGAGCAACTCTCTGCTATGGCTGCTTCCACCTCTTCTCAGCCGTCTCCACCGCCATCCTCTGATCTCTAGTTGACTGATACTGGCGCATCAATCCATATGACTGCAGACTTTCGCAATCTCTCTCTTGCTGAGCCTTACTATGGTTCTGACACAGTCACCGTCGGTAACGGATCCTCTCTCCCTACTCAGCATTCTAGTACTACCTATCTCTCAACTTCTAATCATTATTTTTCGTTAAATAATACACTTCATGTTCCCTCTTTATCTGTTAATTTGCTGTATGTATATAAGTTTTGCACCGATCACAATGCCAGATTTAGTTTTGATAGAGAATCTTTTTGTGTTCATGACAAGTCTTCGGGTCAAACTCTGTTTCAGGGACCCAGTAAAAATGGGCTTTACCCTTTATCTTCTGTATCTGCTTCATCAAATCCTCAAGCTTTTTTGGGTCAAAGAGTTAAATCCCATTTATGGCATTCAAGACTTGGCCATCCATCTGCTTATGTTTTGTCAAATTGTGTTAAATGTCTATCTCCATCTGTTAAATTGTCTGCAAAAAATTTGGGTACTTTATGTGAATCTTGTATGGCTGGTAAAATTAGTCGTTTACCTTACACTGCTTCTGTTTCTAATTCTACTACACCATTACACATGCTCCACAGTGATGTTTAGGGGCCTGCCTCCACACTGTCTTATGATGGATTTAATTACTATGTTCTCTTTGTTGATGACTACTCAAGATTCACTTGGCTTTTTCCTCTTAAATTAAAGTCTGATGTCTCTTCTGTATTTGCTACATTTAAACTTTTTATTGAAAAACTCCTAGGTTACTCAATTAAAATTCTACACTCTGATGGCTTTTATGTTTCAAAAACTTCTCAAAGATAATGGTATTATGCATCTCAAATCATGTCCCTACACTCCTCAGCAAAATGGTATATCTGAAAGAAAACACAGACACATAATAGAAACTGCTATCACTTTACTTCATAATGCTTCTTTGCCTAAGTTATTTTGGTATCATGCTGTAGGTGCTTCTGTTTATTTAATCAATCGTATGCCTAGTAAAAATACATCCAACAAATCTCCATATGAAATCTTATTTAATTATGTCCCTGATTATAAACACTTAAAAAGTCTTTGGTTGTGCTTGCTTTCCTAGGCTTACTGATTATATTTCATCTAAGTTAGATCCAAAAACTAAAAGATGCATCTTTTTGGGTTATGCATCTGGCTATAAAGGTTATTTATGTTATGAACCCATCTCCACATTTTTTTATGTCAATAGAGATGTTCTTTTTGATGAGTTCTCTTTTCCTTATGCCAATTCAACTGCTACTCACTGTTCATCTTCTTCTTCTGTTTCAGGCACTGACCCTCCCATTCTAACCCAGTTCCCATCTCAGGTTTCAATCTGGTTTCATACCAGAAAACCCCATTTCTGAGGGTCCTGACTCTTTGCAGCCACCTAGTGAAAGTGTGGCAGTGTCACCATCTCAATTTACATATACTACACAACCCACATATACTACTGGATCTTATGCCCCTAATGGTGCACACTCCACCTCTCCCAGCTTTGGCATGGCAAACTCAGGTAACCCAGTGATGATTAACCCCACCACCCATCATCCCCACTATAATAACGGTGGCCACCCTATGCAAACTCGCAGCAAATCAGGCATCATCAAAAAGAAACCTGTTTATTATGCTTCTCCTCATACTACTGTTGGATTTTCTGCTTCTACTTGTCACAACACACACACTGATCCAACTTCTTACACAGAAGCTGTCAAACACACTCATCTGCGCCAAGCAATGGCCTCTGAGTTTGACAGTCTCTTAGAACAACAGACTTGGACATTAGTGGTTCCACCACCAAATGTCAATATCATAGGCAGCAAATGGGTATTTCGTACAAAAATTAACCAAAATGGGACTATTTCGCGTTATAAAGCCCGTTTAGTGGCCAAAGGGTTTCATCAAACCCTGGCTTCGATTATGATGAAACGTGTAGCCCAGTTGTTAAACATGCCACAGTTCGTACTATATTACTTGCTGCTACTTCTTTATGGCCTTTACAACAATTAGACGTCAAAAATGCGTTTCTTCATGGTTTTTTTACGCGAAACTGTTTATATGAAACAACCCACTGGTTTTCAAAACAAAAAATACCCAAATCATGTTTGCCTTCTAAAGAAGTCTATATATGGCCTCAAACAAGCCCCTCGGGCTTGGTTTGAATGTTTTACTTCTTTTTTAACATCTCTTAGATTTAAAGCTTCTTATGCAGACTGTTCGTTATTTATTCGCCATGATATGACCATTAAACAGTTTTATTACTCTACGTTGATGATATAATTGTTACCGGAAATGACACTCACTTTATTTCATCTCTCATTACTAGATTAGGACAAGAATTTCAAATGACCAATCTCGGTCCTCTTACTTACTTTCTCGGTTTACAAATCACTCAACACTACACTGGTATTCATATTCATCAAGAAAAATATATTCTTGATCTTCTTAAACGGTTCAACATGTCTAACTGTAAACCAAGTGCTACCCCCTTGCTGGTGGTATCAAATATCACCTAAATCAGGGAGAAATTCTTCCTGACTTTACTCCCTACCGTCAAATCTTGAGAGCTTTACAATATTTGACATTTACGCGACCTGATATTGCATTTTCCGTTAACCATCTTTGCCAGTTTATGCATGGCCCTATTGCTGTCCATTTAAGTTGGGCAAAACGTGTTCTTCGTTATCTTCAGGGTACAAAAAATTTTGGGCTTCACTACACAAAAGGCCATCTTCCTCTTCAAATTTATTCTGATTCGGATTGGGCCGGTGATCCAACCGATCGTTGCAGCACAACTGGGATGGTTGTGTTCCTTGGGCCCAATCTGGTCCATTGGACTGCCAAGAAACAACCCACCATCTCACGATCCTCTAATGAAGCAGAATACAGGGCCTTTGCCACTGGTGCTGCTGACTCCTCTTGGTTTCGTCAACTTTTTCATGATTTACATTTTCGTTTGCCTAACCCTCCTTTACTACATACTGATAATATTTCTGCTTTAGCTCTTACATACAATCCTATTTTTCACGCTCGAATAAAACACATCGAAATTGATAATAATTATGTTAGAGAACAAGCTCTTCTTAAGCATCTTACTGTCTCTTTTCTTCCCAGTGCAGAACAGTTAGCTGATCTCTTCACGAAGTCCCTGCCTACAGCACAATTTGAAGGATTTCGCAGTAAACTTATGGGTTCTTCTCCCCCATCAGTTTAAGGGCGGGTATTAAGCCACACAAATATTCAGCCCAAGCCTGTCAAGGTTAAAGCCCAGATTGAAGCCCATCAAGATTAAAGTCCAATAGATAGGCCCGAATCTTCACAAATTATTGCTGTAATTATAAATGTTTGTTAGGGTCGTTTCTGTCTTTTCCATGTTGCTGTAAACCCTAAATTATTCCTACGTTAGATCTTGATCGTACAAATCGTACCGTTGGATTAGCCCTATATAAACTCCGCCTGTAACCGATTCAGTAACCTAATGAAATCATTCTTCTCTCATCTTCTCGCTGCTTCCTATCTGGTTGTTCTATGAAACCCTAGCAGCTCTTTCAGATAGTAAAGTAGGTAGTTTTAAATAGTACAAAATTTATAGGTTATGGTATTAGATGTGTTAAGTTTTTATTTACGAAACAGAGAGCCAATTCTTGTCACATTCGTTTTACTTTTTACAATTATTTACAAAAGGGAGAGCCAATTCTGGAGTCTTTGTCTTCCATATGGCTCCCTAGTTACTTCTCATGATCTTATTCAATTTGCTTTCTTTGATCACTTCAAGACTATTTATAGAGAACCACATCCATCTACCTCAGTCTTAGCAGCTATGTATCAAAGCTCTGCATCCCCCTTTCCAGTCATTAGCAACATTAAGAAATCTGTGTCTGCAACACAACGGGATCTTCTCTCAAGGCCCTTCAAAGCTGATGAAGTTAAGGCAACTATTTTTAGTATGGGCCTTCTTAAAGCATCTGGGCCAGATGGGGTTCCTCCTATCTTCTTCTAGAAACTTTGGCCCATTGTGGCACAGATGTCCCAACTGTAGTCTTATCTTTCTTAAATTCAGGATATCTTTATAGAGAAACCAACCTCACTTCAACCTTTCTAATTCCTAAAAATCATAACCCAAGCACAGTCCATGACTTTAGGCCCATAAGCCTAACAAATGTATTCTACAGAATTATTGCTAAGGTTTTGGCTAATAGGATCAAGGAGATTATTCAGTCTCTGGTGGACTGGAATCAAACTGGTTTTATTCCCTGCAGAGCTATCTCTAGTAATATTGGTATTGCTGCGGATATTGTCCAATATATTGCCTCTCAAAACAGTTCTGATAAACCAGCCTATGGAATGCTTAAGTTGGACATGTCCAAGGCTTTTGACAAAATCAGGTGGGATTTTTTGGAGCAAACCCTCCACCACTCCCAATTCCCATTTCATTTTATCAGGCTTATTATGATTTGTGTCGCAACTGTGGCGTATTGCATTAATATTAATGACTCCATGACTAAATACTTAAGCCAAATTTTGGTTTAAGGCAAGGGGATCCTTTGTCCCCTTTCCTTTTTGTACTCTGTGTAGAAGCTTTGTCCGCAAGCTTTTCTAATGCAGTCTCTAATGGGGCCTTACAAGGTATTCATCACACATCCAATGGTCCTAGTGTATCACACCTACAATTTGCTGATGACACTGTCCTGTTTTTCAAAATTGGTGACCATACTGGAGATCAAATCTCTTCAATTCTAAGTGAATACTCTCTACTATCTGGTCAGGTTATCAACTTTCCATACCAAAAGCATTATTAGTATTAAATTAGGGGTTCCTCTAACAGCCTCAATTGGCTCCTACTTGGGGTTGCCTTTAATCCCGAACAATAAGAATGAGTCTCTCTTTAAAGAGGTTGTACATAAAATTAAGAAGAAGTGTCAAGGATGGAAAGTAGCTTTCTAAAAATAAACCTGCGAGAGTTACTCTAGTTCAAGCTACACTTTCCAGCTTACTGATTTATCCTTTCTCCATCTATAGGTTCCCAATCAAATATACATCTGAGATTTCCAAAATTTTCTCCAATTTATGGAAAGGAAACAATCCTAAAAGGGCCATTCATTGGACCTCTTGGAAGCACTTATGCATGCCTAAGAACATGGGTGGACTTGGTCTGAGAGATCCACACATGCTGAATGATTCTCTGCTTGCCAAGCAATCTTGGAAGTTGATTACACAGCCAAAATCTTCCTTTGTCCAACACTTTCAATCCAGATACTACAAAAGGAGAACCTTCTTAACTCTCAAATCATTAGTTAACTCTTCCAAGGTTTGGAAAGACCTATGTCCCACTAGGCCTCTCTTGCACACTGTTTTTTTTTGGCAAGTTGGGAATGGTAGTTCCATTAAAACAAGCAGTGATAATTGGATTCCTGATATCCCTGCTGATTCGGTTAAAGCATCGTTACCACATTGCTGTACCAATCCCCTAAGGGTTTATTATCTTATTGATCATCATAGGCATAATTGGGATACTAGTAAAATCCAGCATCTTCCCCTATGGCTTCAGAACTCTATATTAAAAATCCCTCTGCCACGTACCCCACAGAAGACTCTGTTCTTTGGAAATTCACCTACAATGGGGGTTTCACAGCAAAATCTGCTTATGATAACCTCATTAAGGGAGAGTTAATTAAGATGCTAGTGTCCAGTAAGACCAATGGGGTGATCAATTTGCATTGCAATTTTCCTTGGAAGAATTTTTGGAGATTAAAGTTACCTGCAAAAATTCAATTCTTTATGTGGCAAGAAATCATAGGGCGAATCCCAACTAAAGTGCACCTCTTTAAGCTCAATTTGGTCTCAAATAATGTCTGTCCTCTCTGCTGTACTTATCCGGAAGACATAACTCATCACCTCCTGCATTGTAGTTTCTCTAGGATTCTCTGGTCTTTGTCTCCTTTTTCCATTCATGATAACTTTAATCTCAAAGAGTTAATTTCTAAATCCCTTGTCAATACTCCTCAAGAACACATCCCACTTTTCTTTAGCTGGATTGGGGCTATCATCTGATGTATTTGGCTCTGGAGAAATAAAACAGTTTTTGCAAATAATGATGATGATGTTCTTGATCAATCCCCTATTTTCTTCACCAAGTCGCTGGTGTCTGCTTACTTGAAAGCTTGGAATTGTAGACTAGAGTTTCCAAGCCTGGGAATGTTCAGACCACCGACCAAACGATGGATACTTGCCAGTCTCAGAAGCTGCATATTTACCCTTTCTATATCAAAAATAGAAGGAGTACAATGGCTTCAGAATGGCTTGTCTTGATCAGCTTATCATTCATCACAGTATTCGGAGTCCTAATATGTCTAAGCCTTTGAGCACATTTGACGCTATTGTCAGAGCTTTAGAGAAAGCCATCCATGAGGATTTTAAGCATTGTGAAGTTCTTATTGCTAATTGTTACATGCATTCTTTGTTTCAGAAACTGATGAAGAACCAGGATCAAGTGCAGAAAATCCCATTTACTTGGAGGATGATGATGATGGATGTTTTGAAGCTTAGGAGTTCCTTATGCTGTCTTCAATTTACTCTAGTTAGGAGACATCGAAATGTTTAGTTTCTTTGTTTCAATGTGTTTTTTGATGGTTGTTTCAGACTGAACTTTGTGAAGCAATATGCTCCTTCTGGTTGGTTGTATTCCTCCATGTCCTTGCTTGTTTCCAAACTTTTGTGACTATTTTATCTAATGAAGTTCTACCCCTCTTTTGCTTAAAAAAAAATTATGTTTTTAGGTAATGAGTAATTCTACCCCCTTTATTGTGGGTTATAGAACAGAAGTAAATAAACGAATTAGTCATAGAGAAAGTCTTTACATCCCCTTGAATATTATGCAGCAGCGCCTTCAGAAACAGTATGTCATTTTCCAGCGAACCTAATCTTTAATAATTTAGACTAGAGTTTAGAAAAAATAAATCTTGAGTAAGATTTACTTGGTGTATTATAACTTGACTGAAGAGGTGTTCATCTTTTCTGGTATCTTATACATTATTCACCAATGTGTACCTTTTTAAACTGTACTAAACTACTAATAACAAATGCTACCAATTAGATATCTGCAAAATTCTCTTCAAGGAATCTATCTCTATTTGAGTTATGAGATAATGATTCATTATTATTATTTCTTCATTTATCGTAGCACTGCAGTATCTGAAGCTCAAAAATAATTTTGCCAGATTGATACTGCCTATGTGCAACACAAAGTTGGTAGGGAAGCATCATCAGGAAGCTCCCTGGTGCGGGGAGCGGATCTTCAGAGAAGTATTGAGTATTTTTGTCATTTTTCTTGTTAGGGATTTCTTATTTCAAATTCTCTTTTCTGTTGTGAGACGAGAATTGAAAGAGACAAGAAATAAAGAGAGCGACAAGATGTAGGAAGAATAGTATTGAGAGATGTGTATTATTCTCCAACCCTAAGCCTCCTTATATAGGCATTAGGCGGGCTTCTGGACCAGAATATAATTATACAAAATACACCAAACTATATGGTGGATATTCACATCAGTCCAATAACATATTTCATAACACTCCCCCTTGAATATTCACCACTACGATGCCTCATTAAAACTTTGTCATGAAAAACCCAGTGGGACAAAATCAATGACTAAGGCAAAAGAGTACATCTAGTGAATTCTATTAGCTCAATATAGGAGATGACATTCTTCTGGAACGCATCTGGATAATTTTCGCAAGCCTCGTTAAAACCTTGCTAGGAAAAACCCTGTGGGACAAAAACCGTAGCGAAGGAAAAAGAGTGTCGCGCTTTTAGCATTTCAATGGATCTCCTCCTCATTGAAACATCCTTGTACCTGACAAACAAAATCCATTGCAAAAACAACAATCTAAAAGAAATAATTAACAATCATAATTGACAAAATGCATATGCACATAAAACTACTCGCGAGTGTACACTTTTGATTTGCTTCAGGCAAATAAAATTTTTCATGGGAACCAACCTCCATGGAATTTCACAAATTTGTGATTCATACGATCGTATTGTAACTAGTTACATTTCAACCCATCTTTTGTTGCTCCTTAGTCCCCGAAACTAATACAACATTACATCATTCTCACCACGAGATGATTATATTAATGAGAATTTATCATGACCCATATACCATGTTTCTCAATTTACAAGTCCCACGCTTAAAAGAGGACATAAACCTCGAGACAAATCGCACGCATACCAGCGGATATGCAGTCTCAACATAGATCCCACGCTTAAGAGCGGATATACGATATCTACAAAAAAATCCCACGCTTAAAAGCGGATATGTAGCTTATGCATATATTGTAATTTATGCTTGGGGTTGTTAGTACTTTGAGTACTACACATTTTTGCTCTACATATTCAATTTATTTACCCCATCAATCTTCTATGCATTTGTTGACTTTCTTTTGGCCAATAACTATTTAGTCAACGTTTCTTCCCATAAAATAATCATATGATTTATATAGCGCTTCCTCAACTGTATCATCATTATTAATAGGATCATACTATTCTATTAAGGTACCTTAGCTACTTCCAGAGCTATTAGCCTCTTCCAGGGCTATTCAATTACCAACGTTGGTTTTGATCCATTATGATGATGTTTATATGAACCCCCAAGATTTCTCCTGAATCTTGCTTTCTTAATTTGTAGAGCATGTTAACCATATCCCAAATTATTTTGGATGCTTTGATTTATGTTCCTCTTCTGGAGGATCAACATATGTACACAAGCAACCCTTTTATGCTTAAAGTGTATACCCAAATCGACACCCATTAGTCTAGAAGCTATCATTTTGTTGGGATTTTGCATTAGTACATACCCGTAGAGACAATGATATTTTGGCTCACGTCATGCAATAGGACCCATTCTCCCCTCATGGCGTGAGCAATATGATCATAACCATAATGATACTTTGTTGATGCTTCAGGCATCAATTTGTCTCATATGTATTTTGTGTAAACCAATCCTCAAATTAAAATAAAAACATTGACAATAAGCAATCTCTTGGACGCCGTAGTTCTCTAATCAAAGTTTCTCCCTGAAACCCAAAAAGAGACGTAAATGTCAATACTTTTATTTAAAATTGAGTGGTTGTAGATTCTCTCTTCAGGGTGATCTTTTGATGTTATATTATAACTCCATGTTATAATATTATTTTTTCATAACTTATGGTATGAAAACGACTTTCAATGCATATAAAATGCTCATGTCCAGTAGACTATGGACTAAACACATCTTCTGGATGTTTGTGCAAAAGAAGTATCGAATAAACAAAAGCTTATAATAATAATCATATAGGCATAAGCATAAATTGTAAAAGAAAAGTAGTGCGACCTCTTCAGGAGGGTGGATCATTTTTCTGTACTTTTAGATATCTCTTCAGGAGATTTCTAATCAAAATAGTATAGAACTTCAGGTTCTAATATTCATAACAACGAAGTTATGATATCATGTAATATGTAACTTCGGGTACATATGACAGGCCAGATTTAACATCCATGGCGATTACGAATCATCTTCAAGAGGTTTGTTTTTGATCCATAATGAGTAAATAAAACACATACGAAAAAAATAATTGCGTAACATAAAGTAATAGAATGCAACCTCTTCAGGAGGTTGAAAAAAAAAATTGCTAGAATTGTGACAACGTCTCTTCTGGAGATATAATAATATGTAACTTCAGGTTACAAGCCATGAAATAGCTGCATCTTCCAGATGCATTTATTTAGTTATGTTGTAACTTCAGGTTACAATCACATCATAATGTAATGGAAAAAAAAACGTAAACATAAAGTAAAGTGACCGAATAAACATGACCTTTTATGGAGGAGAAAATTGTAGGACATCTCTTCAGGAAATGTAACTAAAATTATGACTTCAGGTCATAAAAAGAATTGTTGCAACTTCAGGTTACGATGAAATTTTCTTGTTCCATAACTTCAGGTATGGAAAAAAAACTTCGTTCAATTTGTAATTAGAGACCTCTTCTGGAGATCTACTATGACTTCAGGTCATAAAAAAAATATCATAACTTCGGATTATGAACATATTTCTTGTAATTCAGAGCTTCAGGTGTGATTAATTTTATTTTCTTTGCTTGTCAATGGCTCAAGCCGATCAATACCTCTTCTGGAGGTTTGAAGAATTCAAGAATTTCAGACATCTTGTAAATCACCTTTTCCATAACAAAAGAGAACTCATGTAAAAACATATTGCCGCATATGAACAGAAAGTCGGCCAAGCTATAGCCTGGGTGCAAAAACCATAAAGACAGAGCATATAAACCAACTAAGAAAGAGTTAAAAGGAGTTAAAGGGATAGCTCACGCCGGCAGTCGGCTACGGACCAAACGGTCACATTGAATCTTAACGCTAGAGGGTGATTGAAACTTTTTTTTTCATAAACAATAATAAATTAAAATAACACATCATAGAAGAAACCATATTCCAGACCTAACAAAACTTGCATTTTTTTAATTCATGATTAAGCAACAGTATGAATTCAAACAAAAATTTGTCTTTTACACAACAAACTAACACATTCAATGGCTAGAACTTTATGTAATAGGTAAACAATTGAAAGATGCTACTGTTGTTAGCCCTAGCAGCTTTGTTGTTCCTTCAAAAGTGTAAAACAGTACCTAGTAAAAGTTCATGTAATTGACAGTACCTTGGTCATGGATTGCACGACTGGTAGTTCTATTAATCGATACACCTCTCTCATCTGATTTTCTTGAAACGGTAGAGACTCGTGCTGATAACGTGTTGTGAGACGAGAATTGAAAGAGACAAGAAATAAAGAGAGCGAAAAGATGTAGGAAGAATAGTATTGAGAGATGTGTATTATTCTCCAACCCTAAGCCTCCTTATATAGGCATTAGGCGGGCTTCTGGACCAGAATATAATTATACAAAATACACCTAACTATGTGGTGGATATTCACATCAGTCCAATAACATATTTCATAACATTTTCTAAAATGTTGTAATATTTTGAAAGACTTTCCTATGTTGTATAAATTTATTTGGGACATTTTTCTCGGACTTGGATGGTTTCATCTTACCTATGAAGTCACAGATATAGTAAGAATAAAAATCAACATGAATGGAATTAAAAATCTTCTTTAAATCTTTATTCTTAGTTGTTACTGCTTAAATATGTATTCTCAAATCTAACAAAAATCACGTGCAAAAAGCTAGTATGAAAAACGCCCGGACTACACAATAATGCACATGAAGCTTTAATTCATGATTTTTCAATTATACGGCCAATATCCTCTAAAAACATCTCGAAAATCATGCAAATCGGTAGATTATCAATGTAGAATATTACTCCAATTCAGTAGAATATTACTCCAATTCATGTGTACACAATCCAAGCACGTGGTTCAATGGAATCTGACATCATACATGACTGAAATGTACTTGTGATTCCAGTCGTTAAAGGGTGATTAGTTCGAATTCAGCCAGTGGAAGAGGTGAATCCATATACCAAGTTAGACTAGTAGAGGAGGGAATATGCACAATGTATTGATTAGGCTTTAGTTGAGTGTTAGACCATTGATACATTCACAGGCCCTTGTCCTTGTAGAGTTGTAGACTTGTAGTCTTCTAACTTTAGTATTTGTTGACTCCACCATTGCATAGTAAGTTTTGGAATTTGTGAATTGGAAATTTGAATGGAAACCATGCGGTCTACAACACTTAGCCTTGATACGTCTTTGATTACCTCGGTGATGACACACAATTTTACCATTCCTTGTCCCAACATTGAGTGGAGAAGTGTTAGCAGTAACTTTTTTGTAACCACCGCCCCAATTTGGATAGTTTTGATGTACACCATTGGCAATAAGACTATGAGAAAGTTGTTGTTTGAATAAGATGCGGAATCCGAAACTGAATGATTTCGTAATGATGTGCATACATTGTCAAATTATGTGTTGCAATATGGCTTCAATTCAATCCGCCTCTCCTGCAGCAGTATTGAAGGACGAAACTGATCTTTCACATATGGATCTACAACATGAAATTATAGCGGAAGATTCATGTGTTTACCTTGTCTTTCTTAGCTCCTAAGCACAGCGGATAATCGTAGGATGCTTGCTTTCACGTGCCCACCTTGCTCCCACAGTCTGGCTTGAATCACTAGGACGAAAGCTCTGATCCACACCAAGTTCCACCAATGGAGGCTAGTTAGAGAGAGAGTCTAGGGTTTACTGTATTATGATCAGCACATGATCTCTACAGTAGTATATTGTGTCTCACATATCTCATATGATAATGTGTAGGAGGTTGTCTCCTTATATAGACAGACTTATACCTAGTTCGCACATAACCCCCTAGGGTTTGTGCCTTTGCTATTAACCCCATAAGGTTTGATCTTGTCTCAACTAACCCCATAAGATTAGGATAATTGCATTGGACACAGACATGGGCGCACCAAATGCTATCATCTCCCACTCGCACTGTGAGGTTGCACAAATACAGTAGGTCTAGTCTCCCTAAATCTCCAACTATTATCATCTGCCAAAATGTTTTGTGGCCTTGGTGTGTGACTGTAAGAGAACCGGCATTTCGGGAGTTCCATACTCTAAACTCATACGAGACGAGCTAGCAGAAGGCGCACTCAACCTCAAGAAATAATGCAATACATATATATATATCTCGTATCCCCCTGATTCTGTCAATTGTCATATCGTAGACCATGAGCACCTACCTTGTCCCGAAGGTCGTGCATCGATGAGCCTACATCTCCTTTATTATATTCATATCCTGCATGATCCCATAAGATCTTGTAGGTGGGCCCAATGAAAATGATAAAGAGCGATGCAATGAGAATCTTCCTTTCCATCCATTGTCGATTTGATTCGGAGTCAGCTGCTTTCCTAGCAATGTCCTGTAAGGCCGAATCATTCATAGCCACGAGGTGTCACGCTAAAGTAGCATCACCTAACCGTCTCTCCCCGACATGGATAAAAGTACTAAGGGTATACAGTGTCAATCATTCTTATATGATCGACGAGGCTCACACGGCGAGGAATCTCAGGGACTAGTTCTACTCGCCGCCTCATGTCACTCATTAGCACGCGTCATCTCATAAGATGTGCGTCATAGTGTTTGGACTCTAATCAGAGCACATGTCCTATCCCACAGGGAGCACTATACAGATGTAATTCCAATAGCCCATATGACTATTAACCCGAGTACTGAGTGTTGTACATATGCAATCGAAATCAGTTCTCTCATCTGACTTTCTCTACGCAGACTATACATGGTTCGGGGTAGTAACCATGTTCGAATGTCCATAAACCAATCTCACCTTGGAACTTATTCCAATGCTACAAATGAATTCGTCTGACAGGGTCTTGCACTATTGATAGATGTCCAGCTCTTGTCATAGGCCATGCGCCTCATATGACAGGCGTCACTTATCATATCATAGGCTTCTAGCACTTATCGGGATTCTGTCTCATCTTCTACTCACCTTGACTATCCAAGATATCGTAAAGGCGGTTTCTCGTGTGAGGGAGACAACCTAGTGTCTCGCGCGACATGTTCTATGTTAGTACAGGATATGTAAACGTATCATACACTTATCGAAACCACATGTAGCATAATTAAACAAATCCAATTAAAATCCAATTAACTATCAATGTCTCATATGCTCATCAATCATATTGCCAGTGATCGACTACCGAGTCCCAATTTTCTAAAGCAATCCACAAAGATGATTATTATGTGGTTTAAGAATGGGAGGTGCCTACACTCTGGCCCGTAGTCGATCTACTCCAAGATTACTCTCCAGGTAGTTATTTCACCTTTTGTGAAATGGTACCCTTTTCTATATGTTTTGGCCTAATCAAGATACTGAAGTCGTACGCTAGCACTAAAGGTTGGTTGACAGCTCATAAGCTTATCAGAAACCTTCTTATCCAAACATGTTTTTGCCCGGTGGCAGAACAGGCAATCGTGCTTCGCTTCCATGATTGATGGAGCGGTCTAATACGATTGTGCAACACTTATGCTGCAGCTCCATGCGATGTGTATGTTATCTAGCATGGACTATAGCCTGATTCGGATCCACGTGTATCTAGGTCCCCACCCTAGTCAGCATGCATAGCTGGCTAGTCGAAGCATCATCTCCGATTCATAGCACGTGATCCTTCGTATAGAGTATCCTTTTGGTTGCATTCTAGTGTATTAAGTTAGGTTTCCTGAAATCCACTCTTCCGATTGCATAAGGTTTGTGGGGTCTCAGTATATACCATAGTATGTAGCAGACTCACACTACATTGGGAACTTCGGTCATTTGGTCAATCTTGTATGGTGTCTTCTAGGGAACATGTTCAGACTCGTAAAATCCTGCAGCGAGCTATAGGAGTATCACATGGATTGGGTCCATAACATGGAATCGTTCAGAGTATCTTCTTGTTATCCGCCTTATGCGTCAATATAAGAAGTCCTTTTGAACAAACGAGAATGCATGTCGCCCTACTAATATCCTTCGTCACAAATCAAAAGGATAACCACCCTATAGTGGATGTGAAATAGTTCTTAGACTCTCCTGGAAAATAGTGTGTCATTGATAATAAGTGGCGTGATCATTTACTCTCTACTACTGAGAGTGATATGCAGCGGTTTTTCATCCATTGATAAAGTACTGCTGACTTAGAGGACTAGTTAAGACCATACATGGACTTAATCAGCTTGAACCTATTTGTGCATTCGATCATACATCTCGAAACCCTGTGGTCGAGTCATACATATCACCTCTCTGATTTCTCTATTGAGAAATTCAGTCTTCACGTTTATCAAGAATGGACCCTTACTTCCATCATCACAACTATTACCGATATCTCTGCAAGTCGTATGCCTTATTATGCTTCCATTTGTGTCACTCTGAATTAACTTGGAAATCCATTCATTTCCAATAGTTTAATATCCAGCCGAAAAGTCAACCTAGTTTTAAACTTTGTTGGTCCCTTACAGACTCTAACTTTTCCTGAAAAAGCTACTTTTCATTCTTCATAATTAGGGAACGATAAGGCATAGTATTCTATCCAATTGTTTATGCAAGGTGATCCTTAAGACCATCCCTTCGATCTCAGACAGTCGATGGGATATGCTCCCATGAGCAATTCCTTTGCATTGGAGGATCATAATTTGCTCTCACCCCTATGGATGGGAACCTCGCTTAGAAAGTCACTCCCACTGTCCGAAGGATACTTGAGGGACTAATTCCTCATAATGGACTAAGGAACAGGGTATTTTCTAGCGGTTCCTCGCCGAGATCATCATCTCTACGAACATTCCCTTAACTATGGGCATCTCCTAAGAGAAAACATATATCTTGTGAATCCATTGGCGTTACACTACTAATTGGCTGTTGCGTTTCGAATATGCAACCCCCTAGAGTACTCCGAATAGTATGGGAAGATATGTTACTCCATGAAGATACATTTCTTCCATCTAGGGTTTAAATTCCTTCTTGTCACATGATGAAATATCCTGGGGCGGTATCCTAGGTTCATCTTCTTGCGTGGTGACTATTATGTCTTCCCCTTCGATGTCAAATCTTCGACGGGGTACACTCTAACGAGAGCTCCTACGCAAAGAGGGTTCTTCTTCAGCATTATCGTCATATACGATAGGCTTCTCACTAGGTAAGGCACTCCCACTGTTCTCGAGATCCATAGGAACAAATTCCTCTTGAGTAGTGGTGAAATGAGTGTCATCTAGTGGTTCATCTCCTCCGTAGAGAATACCATCTCCACGTGCTTCTCCCTGACTAGGAAAATTTAGTTAGCTCATAAGCTGCCGATCCCTTATGGCCTAAGGTGACCTCATATAGGTTGCCTTTTGGTCCACATCTCGTAGGGCGTAGCGACTACAGATTTGGTGGGTATTTGGTTGAGTACATCGACAACCGTTTGGCAAAGGGTTTCCTCATCATAGGGAACATGTACTTTGCACGCACTATCATACATCGAACCATCTTCAGGCTGCATCCTATTCCTCCTATCCGCTACAGCATCCTGCTGCGGAGTGCGGGGAATGCACAGCTGCCTTACTACTCCTTTCCATCACATAGCTCTTGCTAAGATAGATACTCGCAGTCTCATTCTGGCTAAGGAGATATCCTTTTTTCCAGACGGTTTTTCTACCTTTTGTAGATACCTGTCTGAAGCACCCTTGTGCCTCAGACTTATGTGGCCCGAGCACACATAGTTGAGATGCGTACAATAATCTACAAATGTGATGGAACAGTAAGCACCATGTCTTTAGCTCTTAACATTTAATGGAACACAAATACAACATGATGAATAATATGTAAAGACTCAATAATCCTTACTGCTTTATTGGATAGTTTGCGTTTGCTTTCTATGTAAGGCAAGAATGACACACAGATAAGGGTACCTTGGGCATATTCCAAGTAGGCCTACCTTAGTTAGCCTGAACATCCATAGTGTGTCTCAATCTAGCGCGCCACATATCAGAATCTTAAGGCACAACCCTAGAGGTGATTTCCAAAGATCCGGAGGCGTTATTTGTTGGAATAGATGCCCTAGAGGCAATCTAGTTTAGTATGAATTTGTATATGGCTAGAAAATTCATTTATTATTTATTGGATATTTAATATAATAAAGTCCTTAGATTCACAATCGTGTTGTTTATCTTAAATATCCCTAGTCAAGTATAATGATTAATGGGACAATCATTTATAGACTAGTATGGGGTTGGATTGATATGGAGATATCACGATCCAACACATAGGTGTGCATTACGGAATGTTGCACTGGATTGACCCATCACCGAGAAGGCTACATACACGTTATGTTAAGTCACAAGTGCTTCTCGGTTACAATGGTATTGTCATCCTTAGACTTGAAGTCACTAGATATTCTAGTTGTGGATCATTGTGATCTTGGTAGCGTTAAACGCTACACCGTAACTGGGTAGTTATAAAGGCGTGTACTGGATACAATGAGAAGCAAGCTTAGAGATCGTAGTGGATGTAGAGAGGATTTGCCCCTCCCACATAACGGGAGTAGATATCCTAGGCCACTCGAAGGATAGTGCTTATAGAATGTCTGGCCAGACTCAAATAAATCAATATGGGATATTGATGTTATTTGCACGAATAAGGCTATTCCATGGATCGAGAAACTATGGATTGGATATACGAGTGTGACTTGTATGTCTCGTGTCCAATCCGGATATGGAGGCAAAGGGATGAGACAATTACTTGTACAAGGTTGTCTAGATGACTATTCTATTAGTTGGCTAGAATGGATGTTTTGCTAGAAACCGCTCCATATTAGCAAAGAGTTGCTACCAACTAGATAGAACCTATGGGGTCACACGCTATAAGAGTTGTACTAGATTTGGGAATTAATTAATTGGATTAATTAATTAGAAGGATCACTTTGCAAACCCTTGCAAACTTAGTAGGGACTAATTTGCAAGGAAGGGACTAAATTGAATTCTAGTAGGACTAGAATAAGTCCTTTAGGTAGTTAACAAGGAGTTGTTGGACTATATAAAGGACCCTCCTTCCTTCCTTCCTCATAACTTATGCTCTAGAGAGAACATAACAAGAGTGGGAAAGAACAAAGGAGAGAGAGCAAGCAACAAAGGAGGCCGACGCCCCCCTTGCCGCCGCCCTCATCCCCGTCGGCCAAAAAGAGGGCCGAGCCCCTTTCTTTTTGTCTCGTTTTGCGTGATTCCTTCACCCGCCTCTCATTCCGGGCTAGCACTAAGGAGATTGGAGATCTAGGATCAACTCTAGGCGTGGATCAACTATAGAGAACGTGACACTATTCGCGTTTGAAGTCATCAAGGAGAACCCAAAGGTGTGTTTATGATTTCTTACCTTCACTATCGTTATGCATCTAGACTTGTGATCCTTGGAGGGTTTTGCATGGTTATTTGTTTGATTATGCTTCCCTTTGCGTGATCCATGAATCAAAACCCTACAGTGGTATCAGAGCCACAGGTCATAGAGCATAAACGTAGTTTATGTGTTACATTCTTGTTGTTTTACACCTTAAAATTGTTGTTTATCGCGTAAAACAAGACAAATCAAGCATGGGATGCAATTTGTCAATAATTAGATCATAACAAGACCCAATTTTGCATTGGATGCATGAATTGGTGAGTTTGAGAAATTTTAGGATCTTAGATCTAGGGTTTGGGCATCCTTGGGGATGAAGGAGTTCTCCCAAAACAAGGAAACAACCAAACTTGGGCTCCAAGCAAGGAGGTTGTTTTGGAAACAACCTCCATAAGGAGGTTCGGCCCCCTAGAGGACCGCCCCCTTGCTTGCCGCCCAAGATTGGCGCCCTAAGGGGCCGGGCGGCCCTAACCCGCGGGCCTAGCTTGCGGGTTTTGGGCCGGGCCGGCCCTAGGGCCTTATGGTTCACTTTGTTTGGGCCCGGGCAATTGGATTGTTGGGCCCATGGACCGTTTTAACCCTAGAAATCCTAAAATCAATTAAAATTGACCAAGCGCGTTAAAATTGGATTTTAACTGTTTATGTGCAAATCGCATGGTGATTGGATATGGCCTTAGGATGTGGTTTGATGTGGATGTTTAATTTTGTGGTTTGGTTTTACGGCCTGCGAGCTGATCAATTAATTGTAATAATTAATTAGGGTTTTATGGCCTGCGTGCCATTTTTTTTCTCAACTTGTGAGATTTATTTTATTTAGTATAGATATTAGCTAGTGCTAGATAAAATAGATTGTTAGCCAAGATTGGAGAAAAGAAGCCCAAAGCCAAAGAAGTCACAAAAGATGGAGCATGGAGCATGGAGCATTCCACATGACTATGAAGGATGGACCAAAAGATCAAGACGCATGGAGATGTGTTTGCTTAGGGTTCATAGATAATTCCATTGGCTTGGAATTATCTTAGTCTAGAAAAGGCCATATCCACATCACGTTTAATTTATGTTTTGTGGTTGTTTATTTATTGTCTTATTATTTGTGTGGTTGGTGTATGGATGATGCATGCAATTAGGATAATAAGATAATTAGACAACCCGGATCTATTATTTGGAGTTGTGCCCAAACTCAAATAGATAGATTAGTTGATATTGATCAACAAAAACAATTAAAATTGAATTGAAAATCCCTCAAAAAAAAAATCAATATTGTGTTCTTGCCTTCTCGTTATTTAAACACTCATTATCATCATTATTTATCAAGTTCGTGCGTGCCAAAGCATGGCGACTTGGTTCATAATGATGGAATGCGATGGCACGTAACAATGTGCAATTGTTTAGATAAGAGGTTGAACACAACTAGGCTATTAATTTGATTAAGAAACCTAGAGGCAATCAATTGGGATTATCCATATGGATGGATAAATAAGGAGTTATTTGCCCGATTGAACCAAGAGTTGCATATGGGATGCAATTGGAATTGTTCCTACCTAAGAAGTAGTCGAATTATGGGTGACTTGCCAAAGCAAGCTCATAAGGAGATGAAAAAGATGGATCTTGGCCCACTAGAAAATATAATGATATTTTCCGCATTAATATCTTGAGGGTTATTAATCCGTAGAAAAATAGTGGGAGCTATATTTAATAAACTAGCCATTATTAAATATAGTCAAACAAAATTCACAAATACTAAAACTTGCGTATTTTCCTTTTGTAGAATTCCAAATGGCAAACAACTCATCGAGTTCACAACATTCCCTACGATCTGTCCTTGAGAAGGACAAGCTCTCTGGAACCAACTTTCTTGATTGGTACAGAAACTTGAGAATTGTTCTCAAGCAAGAGAAGAAGCTGTACGCAATAGAGGAGCATGTTCCAGAAGGTCCAGAGAATCAGACACCTGCTGCCTTAAAGGCGTATCAAAAGCGTGTTGATGACGCTAATGATGCGGCCTGCCTAATGCTTTGCACCATAACCTCTGAGCTTCAGAAGTAACATGAGAACATGAATGCTGTCGATATGATCGAACATCTAAAGTAGCTCTTCCAAGAGCAGGCGAGGGTAGAGAGGTATGAGGTCTCAAAGGCACTGTTCAAATGTCATCTGGCAGAAGGGAACCCGGTAGGACCCCATGTACTCCGAATGATCGGGTACTTTGAGAATCTCGCCCGGCTTGGGTTCCCGGTCGGCCAAGAGTTGGCAACCGATCTCGTGTTGCAATCGTTGCCTGAGAGTTATGGACAGTTCATTATGAACTATAACATGAACGAGATCGTTAAACCACTGCCAGATTTGCTCAACATGTTGAGGACGGCTGAACAGAGCATCAACAAGGGTAAGGGCAAGGCCATTATGATGGTGCATAAAGGAAAGGGCAAAAGGTTTGCCTCTTCCTCCAAGGGCAAAGGCAAGTCAGTTGCCAAGTCCAAGGAACAAGCCCTTAAGCCTGTTGGTGGCATTGCCAAGGTTGTGACTAAGGGTGAGTGTCACTACTGCAGTCAACCTGGACACTGGAGGAGGAACTGCCCAAAATATCTGGAGGACAAGAGGCTTGGAATAGTGATTCCACCACCACCAGGTATTTTTGTTGTAGATGTCAATTTAACTGTCTCTACATCATGGGTATTAGATACTGGATGTGGATCTCATATTTGTCGAAATATGCAGGATCTAAAGAGAAGTAAAAGATTGGCTAAAGGGGAGGTAGATCTGCGCGTTGGGAATGGAGCAAAGGTTGCTGCGTTGGCCATAGGCGTGTGCGAGCTATCTCTGCCTTCAGGATTAGTTTTAGAATTAAATAATTGCTATTTTGTGCCTGCTATGAGCAGAAACATTATTTCTATTTCTTGTTTGGACAAGGAAGGTTTTATTATTTCAATAAAGAACAATTTTTGTTCCTTTTATTTGAATAATATTCACTATTTTAGTGTGCAATTATTTAATGGACTTTATGTCCTTGATCTAAGCAATCCTGTCTACAACATTAATACCAAGCGGATTAAAATAAATGATATAAATCCTGCTTATTTATGGCATTGTCGTTTAGGCCACATAAATGAGAAACGTCTATCTAGACTCCATAAGGATGGATTGCTAGACTCATTTGATTTTGAATCATATGAGACATGTGAGGCTTGTTTATTGGGAAAAATGACAAAGTCCCCTTTCAATAAGAAAGGTGAGAGGACTAGTGAGCAATTGGCGCTCATACATACCGATGTGTGTGGGCCATTTGCCACGCCTGCCAGGGGTGGTTATGTCTACTTCATTACATTTACTGATGATTACAGTAGATATGGATTTGTGTACCTTATGAGGGCAAAATCCGAATCCTTTGAAGTGTTCAAAGAATTCAAGAATGAAGTAGAGAAGCAACTTGACAAAAGTATCAAGGCTCTACGATCGGATCGTGGAGGAGAATACTTGAGCCATGAGTTTGACGACTATCTTAGAGAGTGTGGGATCGTGTCCCAACTCACCCCACCCGGAACGCCACAATGGAATGGCGTGTCCGAGAGGAGGAATCGAACCCTATTGGATATGGTTCGGTCTATGATGTGTCAAACCGATCTTCCATTGTCATTTTGGGGCTACGCTCTATTAAGTGCAGATTTCACCATTAACCGTGTTCCATCTAAATCAGTCATGAAGACACCATATGAGATGTGGAGTGGGAGGCGTCCCACACTGTCGTTCATGAGGATTTGGGGCTGCGATGTCTATGTAAAACGTTTACAATCAGACAAGCTAGGCCCTAAATCGGATAAGTGTAAATTTGTGGGGTACCCTAAGGAAACTAAGGGATACTACTTCTACAATCCAACCGAGAACAAAGTGTTTGTTGCTCGGACCGGCGTGTTTCTAGAAAGAGAGTTTGTCTATAAAGAAGCAAGTGGGAGGAATGTAGAACTTGAAGAAGTTCAAGAACCACAAATCACTGAACCGATTATGGAACATGAACAGGAATCACAAGCAGTTGTGGATCCACCTGTTCAGGTAACACAAGAGCTTCGTAGATCTAGTAGAGTGCGCCAGGAACCCGAGAGGTACGGACTTCTCGTAACTCATTCCGGTGACACGATGCTCATAGATGATGAGCCTACTACCTATGAGGAGGCCATGAATGGCCCAGACTTGCAGAAGTGGCTTGAGGCCATGAGATCCGAGATGGAATCCATGTATACCAACAAAGTATGGACTTTGGTGGAACCACCTGATGGGGCGCGGCCCATAGGGTGCAAGTGGGTCTTCAAGAAGAAGATCGACATGGATTGTAATGTGATTACCTATAAGGGCCGATTGGTAGCTAAAGGATTCAGACAGATTCATGGTATTGACTATGATGAAACCTTTTCACCAGTCGCAATGACCAAATCCATCCGAATCCTACTTGCAATTGCAGCATACTACGACTATGAGATTTGGCAGATGGATGTCAAAACAGCATTCCTTTATGGGAATCTCCTCGAGGACGTGTATATGATACAGCCGGAGGGTTTTGAAGATCCAAAGCAAGCCAACAAAGTCTGTAAGCTACAACGATCCATTTATGGATTAAAGCAAGCTTCTAGGAGTTGGAATCGACGTTTTGATGAAGTGGTCGAAGAGTTTGGCTTCATCAGAAACGAAGATGAGTCTTGTGTCTACAAGAAGGTTAGTGGGAGCTCTGTAGCTTTTCTGGTCTTGTATGTGGATGACATACTACTCATTGGAAACGACATTCCCATGCTGCAATCTGTGAAAGATTGGCTAGGAAAGTGTTTCTCAATGAAAGACTTAGGGGAAGCAGCCTATATACTCGGTATAAAGATCTATAGAGATAGATCTAAAAGGTTGCTAGGCCTAAGTCAAAGTACATATATTGACAAGGTGTTGAAACGGTTCAACATGCAAGATTCCAAGAAGGGATTCTTGCCCATGTCACATGGAATCACTCTTTCGAAGAGTGGTTGTCCTTCCAATGAGATTGAGAAGGAACGCATGAGTAGGATTCCCTATGCCTCGGCCATAGGATCTATCATGTACGCCATGTTATGTACTAGACCAGATGTGTCATATGCCTTGAGTATGACAAGCAGATACCAATCCAATCCAGGTGAGAGTCACTGGATTGCTGTCAAGAACATCCTAAAGTACTTGAGAAGAACTAAGGATGCTTTCTTGATGTTTGGCGGTGAGGAAGAGTTGCGTGTAAGGGGTTACACTGATGCAAGCTTCCAAACCGATAGAGATGACTTTAGATCACAGTCGGGTTATGTGTTTTGCCTGAATGGAGCAGCGGTGAGCTGGAAGAGTTCCAAGCAAGAGACGGTGGCTGATTCTACAACAGAGGCTGAGTACATTGCTGCAAATGGCGCAGCAAATGAGGCTGTTTGGATCAGAAAGTTTGTTTCTGAACTTGGTGTGGTCCCTAGCATTGCGGATCCAGTGGAGTTGTTCTGTGACAACACTGGGGCGATCGCGCAATCAAAGGAACCAAGATCGCACCAGAAGTCCAAGCATGTGCTCAGGAAGTTTCATCTGATTCGAGATATTATCGATAGAGGAGACGTTCGGATATGCAAGATTCCTATAGATGATAATCTGTCAGACCCGCTTACAAAGTCTCTCATGCAATGGAAGCATGAAGGGCACACTAGGAGTATGGGCATACGAGATGCGCCAGATTGGCTCTAGTGCAAGTGGGAGACTGTTGGAATAGATGCCCTAGAGGCAATCTAGTTTAGTATGAATTTGTATATGGCTAGAAAATTCATTTATTATTTATTGGATATTTAATATAATGAAGTCCTTAGATTCACAATCGTGTTGTTTATCTTAAATATCCCTAGTCAAGTATAATGATTAATGGGACAATCATTTATAGACTAGTATGGGGTTGGATTGATATGGAGATATCACGATCCAACACATAGGTGTGCATTACGGAATGTTGCACTGGATTGACCCATCACCGAGAAGGCTACATACACGTTATGTCAAGTCACAAGTGCTTCTCGGGTACAATGGTATTGTCATCCTTAGACTTGAAGTCACTAGATATTCTAGTTGTGGATCATTGTGATCTTGGTAGCGTTAAACGCTACACCGTAACTGGGTAGTTATAAAGGCGTGTACTGGATACAATGAGAAGCAAGCTTAGAGATCGTAGTGGATGTAGAGAGGATTTGCCCCTCCCACATAACGGGAGTAGATATCCTAGGCCACTCGAAGGATAGTGCTTATAGAATGTCTGGCCAGACTCAAATAAATCAATATGGGATATTGATGTTATTTGCACGAATAAGGCTATTCCATGGATCGAGAAACTATGGATTGGATATACGAGTGTGACTTGTATGTCTCGTGTCCAATCCGGATATGGAGGCAAAGGGATGAGACAATTACTTGTACAAGGTTGTCTAGATGACTATTCTATTAGTTGGCTAGAATGGATGTTTTGCTAGAAACCGCTCCATATTAGCAAAGAGTTGCTACCAACTAGATAGAACCTATGGGGTCACACGCTATATAGAGTTGTACTAGATTTGGGAATTAATTAATTGGATTAATTAATTATAAGGATCACTTTGCAAACCCTTGCAAACTTAGTAGGGACTAATTTGCAAGGAAGGGACTAAATTGAATTCTAGTAGGACTAGAATAAGTCCTTTAGGTAGTTAACAAGGATTTGTTGGACTATATAAATGACCCTCCTTCCTTCCTTCCTCATAACTTATGCTCTAGAGAGAACATAACAAGAGTGGGAAAGAACAAAGGAGAGAGAGCAAGCAACAAAGGAGGCCGACGCCCCCCTTGCCGCCGCCCTCGTCCCCGTCGGCCAAAAAGAGGGCCGAGCCCCTTTCTTTTTGTCTCGTTTTGCGTGATTCCTTCACCCTCCTCTCATTCCGGGCTAGCACTAAGGAGATTGGAGATCTAGGATCAACTCTAGGCGTGGATCAACTATAGAGAACGTGACACTATTCGCGTTTGAAGTCATCAAGGAGAACCCAAAGGTGTGTTTATGATTTCTTACCTTCACTATCGTTATGCATCTAGACTTGTGATCCTTGGAGGGTTTTGCATGGTTATTTGTTTGATTATGCTTCCGTTTGCGCGATCCATGAATCAAAACCCTACATTATTCATGCTAGAAATCAAGAGTGCATAACCATAACATGACCAATTCCAAATTAAAACTGTGACCAAAATATCTTTTGGTGGCTACTCCCTCAAAGATAATATTATGGATCCTTAGACGAGAACTTACTGCCATGTTCGGCCATTGAGTCTGAGGAAAACATCCTTTTCCTCCTTTGCGTTTGCCTGTCTTGGGCTATTGGTCATCTACCAATATTGAACCCTCATTCTCTTATCCTTGCCCCCACCTGTTCCTCACAGTCCTAATACCGGATAGGGACTAAATCTGCCAATCATACTTCATTCACAGCCTTTAGCAATCATATATTGCTTAGACTTCAGAAGTATGCTGAACTAGTATTCTTAGCAAGCACTTGGTTTCTTATATCCTAGAACGGAGTGATGTTTGGTCTTATCCAAACATATAGACACTTCCAAAGTGTGTCATTTATCGTTTTCATGGCACTTTCATGACACGTGGCAGAGATAGCAACACATTGCTAATCGGATAGCTTAAACCTTTCATCAAAAAATGACATGAATCTCGGATGCTATAGTTGAGTACTAATCTCAGAGACTATAGTCGAGTGCTATCTTTTATGATTTGAGTTTGATAGTTTAAGGCGGGATTCATGAGTCACTACTCACAATTTTAATGAGGCAAATGGCTAAGGTGGATCCAAGATTCTTCTTTGGCTCATTCCTACAATCTTTGAATTTCAAAGTGGTCTAGAACTTGCTGATGAGGTTATTTCCCCACCTTGGCATAGCATGCTCTATGACATTATCTTGACTGCCTCCCACTATTGGTTAGCCTAAAGATAATGTTCATGTGCTGCTGTGACAACTATTCATCACAGGTTCGACCATACTTGTAGGCGGTTGGAAAAATTATGTCCAACGATTTGGTTACATAGTACGATGACTCGTCACATCGTTTATTGTCACTATTTTAGCCTTTACAGTTTCGATTTAGACACGATTGATCTTGAGACATTGCATAACAAATTAATACTTGCATTTTCTTAGCTCCGAAATAACATGATACATAGATTAAAATTCATAGTTCCTCATAAGGACTCCACCAAAACCTAGTAGCAATTCTAGGAATTAAATATCGTCACTTATGATTCCCTATTAGTTTCAATCATGTATAATGTGAGCTCTTTTGTTTTAGTTCTTTAGCATGCGAGGTTATACAGTTATATCCACTCACACGCAGTTATAACATAAAACAAGCACAAGCATGAATAAATATGCAATGGATGTGGCCCCTAAGGTGCACTCCCACTATTGAGAGTACGTCTTGAGCAAGTCTTGAAATTCTCGCCTTATGGATCTCGCCTATCTCGAGTACTCCTCTTGAAACTCCTCGGTTCGTCTATTTGCTTCATGCACCTTGCGCCATAGCTTTTGGTTTGGCCACCTCTCTTGAAGCTTCTAGTCTTCAATATTCACTAACTATCTTATTTATAATAAGAAGTAACCTCTAATAGGCGATTTAGATGAGAACAGAAGACACTAGAGTATGTAGAGAGGCACGAGCCGCATGCCGTATTTTAATTGATTACATATTCAAAACTAAAACCAAATATAAAAACATCTAAGCCACATCCCTGCATCAAACACATCCATTCAACCCACAACAGCATGTATGATAATAAATTAACATACTGAAATTTTCTGGAAATTTCCAGAATTAAAGAATAATTACTGGAAATTATTAAGCAATAAATCAATCAACTAATAAGATCGAAAAATGCTCCCAACTACCTAGGATCGCACCTCCTATCTTATAAGGTAGGGAAAAATAACCTAAGTCTCCAGAAAAAATTTAGGCTCAAAACAGTGTGTTTAAGGACGTCTAACTGCCTCGAGAAGTGTGCTAAACACTAATTAATTAATCTGGAAAATAATAAAATTTTCCGTTTTTCCAAAAATTATGAAAAAACCCCAGAAAATAAGAAATTTAATTCTGAGTCTGTAGAAAAAAATTTGGCGAAAAATGGTGGCCGGAGGAGGGCGCACGCGCCGCCGCGCGTGGGTGCGTCCGCCTCCGTCACCCGCTGACGGCGGCCGAGTGCCACGTCAGCCCTATGCTGACGTCAGCAGCCACATCACCCTCCACGCCACCTGCCACGTCAGCAGTCACGTGATCTGCCACATCATCGCCACGTCAGCCGGTGCCACGTCAGCCCTAGCCACGTCAGCAGTCCGCCGCCGCCCTTTGGCGCGTGCGGCGCGTGGATGCGGAGTCGGTGGCGCGTGAAGCCCACGCACCGCCTTCCCGGCCTCCGTTTCTGACGATCCTTATATCGCTGGACTCGTATTTTCACCCTGATTTCGATTACGTGTTCAAAACTCAATTTTAACACCTTTTGAAAGAACACTTTTACAGCTCAGATCTAACAGTCCAGATTTATGCTGTTCCGAATCTTAGAATAATCATAACTTATTCTCTGTTCGTCCAAAAATTACAAAATTTATATTTCTGGAATTCTCGTGAAAAAACCTATCTAACCATATAGGTTTCACATACAGATTATGAAATTTCAGAAACTCGTTTTTCTAAACAGATTTGGGTTCGCATAACGAGGCACGAAAAACAAGCCTAAGGCTCTGATACCAATGAAGGACGAAACTGATCTTTCACATATAGATCTACATCATGAATTATAGCGGAAGATTCATGTGTTTACCTTGTCTTCCTTAGATCCTAAGCACAACGGATAATCGTAGGATGCTTGCTTTCACGTGCCCACCTTGCTCCCACGGTCTTGCTTGAATCACTAGGACGAAAGCTCTGATCCACACCAAGTTCCACCAATGGAGGCTAGTTAGAGAGAGAGTCTAGGGTGTACTGTATTATGATCAGCACATGATCTCTACAGTAGTGTATTGTGTCTCACATATCTCATATGATAATGTGTAGGAGGCTGTCTCCTTATTTAGACAGACTTATACATAGTTTGCACATAACCCCCTAAGGTTTGTGCCTTTGCTATTAATCCCATAAGGTTTGAGCTTGTCTCAACTAACCCCATAAGATTAGGATAATTGCATTGGGCACCCCACATGGGCGCACCAAATGCTAACAAATATCTTAGCAATAACTGAGTTCATTGGTGAAAATGGATTAGTGGGTAGCAGTTGATCTCTTACTGATGAAAAATAACCATTTAATCCCATAAAAAACAGCATAATCTTATCATGCGCCAGAGAGTTTCTTAGTTGAATTATGATATTACATTCACATTGAGTCAACATTCCACAAATGCGCTTGGACTAGGCTTTATAATTGGACAATTCATGTCACAAACTTTTAAATTTTGTGAAATAGACAGCAACGACCATGTTATCTTGCTTCAAAGTAGATACCATCAGGGTAAATTAGCTTGAGAAAAACATCCAATCAAGTCTAAACAAATTTCTCTAGCAGTAGATCGACAAAAACACTGCTCGCAATTTTCTTAGGCTTAATTACTTAATGGGTACCCCCAGTATACTGAAACTAACACAATGCATCCCCCACTTCTAAAATAGACTTATTGCATCCCCCATTTGAAATAAATCATACTTAATGAAACTGGTAAAAAAGTTCCATCCATTACTTAACGGAATAATCCGTTAGTAGACAAACAAGTCAGCTTATTTGAGGGTAAAACGGTCTATTCGATAATAATAGGAACACAACCACAACCATATCCTTGTTCTTCCCTATTTCTCACTTCTGTCCATCAAAACATTTACATTTGGATTAAATCCAAAATCAACAATCCAAAAACCCAAACACTCAATGAACAAATCAACATATGAGTCTAAACTATTCATCAAATCAAAACAATCAATGTGGATTTCATAGCAGACATGGAGAAGAATAGTTAAGAATGGATCAATAACATCAAGAACAGGAGATTTTTAAACAATGAATTGTAAAAAGATGGTTCAGGGTGGCAAGATCTGCGTTCAAAGGTGCACCCAAATGGGCTTGTTGACTCTTAACTACTACTAACATCAACGACAGTCCAACCAAATCAATCAAACACAGTGGACGAGTTTTGAAAATCACAAAGGCCGTAGGTCTAGCAAATCACTACCAGAAGGCCATCGACATGTCATCTTTCGACGATGTTGTCGTCTTCGGCGAGACCTGCAAACACCCACTGCATCCTCTTCTTCTATGTCATAACCGTCACCGCTAGCGATTATACCTCCAACATCGTCCTCATCTCAATCTCGAGGTTCAAATCGACTCCGCAGAAAACCAAATCGTTGCAAGATAAAATCCGAAATCAAAATTCAACCATTAGACGAATAGTCGGATCTGAGAGAAATAACCAGAACATAGGCGATGAATCTGTGCCGCTCCACCTCCACCTTCTGCGGTCGTCCATATGCAGTGGTGAAGTTTAATAGAGAGAGAGAGACGGAGTGATCGAATGAGAGGGGGGAGAGAGAGCAGAGAGAGTGGGGGATTGAGAGAAAATTGGGATGAGCTTCCGTTCTTCCCCATCTTCTTCATTATTTATTTTCTTAATTTTTAAATTGCATATGTAGATTATTTTATGGGCATTTGACAAATTTGCCCTTTCAGAACTGTTAGTGGTTGGATGATTTTTTTTACCAGTTTCAACAAGTAGGATTTATTGCAAATGGGGGATGCAATAAGCCTGTTCTAGAAGTGGGGGATGCAATGTGTTAGTTTCAGTATACTGGGGGTACCCATTAAGTAATTAAGCCATTTTCTTATACACAACTCATTATGTTAGCATTTGGTGCGCCCATGTGGGGTGCACAATGCAATTATCCTAAACTTATGGGTTTAGGTGAGACAAGCTCAAACCTTATGGGATTAGTAGCAAGGACATCAAGCCTAGGGGGTAATGTTGCAATTGGGTATAAGTCTGTCTATATAAGGAGACAGTCTCCTACATTATTATGTGTGCTATGAGAGTCATAATAATATACACACTACTGTAGAGATCATGGCTGATCATAATACAGTAAACCCTAGACTCTCTCTAACTAGCCTCCATTGGTGGAACTTGGTTTGGATTAGAGCTTTCGTCCTAGTGATTCGAGCCAGACTGTGGGAGCAAGAAGGGCACGTGAAAGCAAGCATCCTACGATCATCCGCTGTGCATAGGAGCTAAGGAAGACAAGGTAAACACATGAATCTCTCGCTATAATTCATGTTGTAGATCTGTATGTGATAGATCATGTTCGTCCTTCACATTAACCATCACATAACCATACTATCACATTCTTCTCCGCAAAGCATACATCTCATAACCAATTGGTGGTTCACAAATGGTTCCATCAACAAATCTCAATTTGTTCTTAGCACACAGAGCAACAATTATTGACTTATGCAATGTATAGAAATTGAACCATCCAATTTTTCAGAAAATAGAATCACATCAGGACTATCAGAGGTATGCATAAATTAAGGTGAAGCAGCTTCAATAACTTGCTGCGCCGGACGAGAACCAGAAAGAGCTGAATCGGTCAGCGACATAACTCAAAACACAAACCAAATCTGAGACGGAAAGGGGGCAAACCACTGGAATCAAATCAACAGAAAAATTGAACACCATTGGAATCAGCACCAGAAGATGCTTTCTCCTACATACACAATACGTGGGTACGAAGTACAAACTAGAAGAGAAAGAAGCAATCAGACATTGAACACTTCGGTGCTAAAAAAATAAAACCCCAGCCGTTCGTAACACTTGGTCGCCAATAACTAGCTTGAGTCGATTCATGTTGGGAAAGGATCAACGTACAGTCCTTTAATAAGATGCTTAACCGTTTCAGGTTTGGTAAATCCATCAGTTTGAAACCTGTATGTTATGGTTACATCGCGAAGCAGATTTATGATTGGGATCAGAAGATGCTTCGACGCCGGAGTTGGATTCAACATTTCTTCGTTAAATTCCTTCCATTTGTTCTCAATCATTTTGTACATCTCTTCTCTTGCTTCTTCTTTGGAAACACCGTACTCCTTCATGTAGCAGTCGAGTGCTGAAGCCACATGTTTCCTTTGCTGTTCGTGCTTCAAATTCGAGTAATTCACATACAATTTTTAGTCCATGATTAATTAAATTAACATAAGACTATTGTTCCGCTAGTAATTAAGCTAAAGAATGAACATGGACTAGTTTATTAGAAATGGGGGTCAGGTCATTTTGAAAAATGTGACTATTTCACTTAAACTGAGGACATGCGAATTAGTATTTAAGCTTGAGATTCTCATACCTCATGCCCTCCAATATCATCCAGGAGTCGAGATATCAATGAAGAAGTGACTGTAATTTTTGGTTTGCTTGAAACCCATTCGAATGCTTCTATTGTGCCGTACTCTTCCATACCCAGGAGGGTTGCGGTATGCAAGGCACGCGAGCTATTTCCTATAGCATTTTCCAGATATTCATCAAACCTGGGCACATAATCTTCCTTCAACCACTCGTTCTCAACCGCGTAAGATCTTACCATATTTTTCACCTGTATGTTAATTAATTCTTTAGTTAACAAAATATATAGTATAAAAAGTACTAAACAAGTAACTACATAAAATTCTAATTAATTTTTTTTACCTCTTCTATCGCGTAATGAGCGGCATAAGATCTGCCTCCCTGAGCCAGTTCTGACTTCAACTCAGCAAATATATTTCGGATAGTTGTGTAAATTGGTTTCATGTAATCTGGAAGCAAATCAATGGCTTCGTCGTCCCACCTAATAATGAAGAAGATCACATATCTGATTTCTATCAATTTCAATTTTCTAACTTATGTTATCTTTTCAAAATTTAGTCACCACTGTTGTACAATCCTGGATTCGCCCTTAAACTGAGAAAGGTTATAGATAACATACCTCAGCCATGCCTCAGTGAAAGGTAAGAGTTCTTCATATGTGCCATACGCGTCATATATATCATCAATTATCGTCACAGCAAAGAAAAATTTAATCAGCATAACTCGGGCAAGAGAACATTCTGGTGCATCAAATATTCCCGCACACCAGAAATAGGTCTCTACCGGTCTGTCCCTCACTTGAGAAACTTCAGCAGCTAAACGCACATCTCTCCACCACCTAATCGCAGATTGATTATGAAAATTAAAAGATATAAAACTCACAATTATATCGGCGTACATAATTGCTACAAATTTGTATACCGACGTACCTTGTAAGATCACCTATTTCTTGCTTGTAAATCAACTGCAACCGATTAAAATCCAGAATCGCAAGCATTAGTAGCTCTTTGCTTTTAGTTTCAAGTTGTTGGTAGACGGAGATGTAATATTTTGCCTCAAGCCTGGGCATGCCCCTGTGAAGGGGCTGCACCAGGGCATGCTTCACTTGATCAGCAATGATAGGGTCTCCAATTAATTTGTCATCTGTTGACTTCTTTAGGTGCTTTCTAGTGAAAGAAAAAGCTTCTTCTAAAATCTCCTCGCCATTTACCCTTAGATGTGCCGCTTCATAAAGGCTCAGCATGCCCGTTATGTCGCTACTTAGGCTCTCCTTGAATTCACCATTTTCATCCGTGAATTTGCTGATGAACACATCTGTAATTCCATGTAATCAGAGTATTAAACACCTCTTCAAACATCAATAATAAAGTTTTAGCACAACTGATAGATGACGGGGGTTGATATGTGGGCTTGAGGGGTATAATGTTTGGGGGCTAAAGTGCATATTAGTGAGAGATGAAGGTTAGTGGAGTAAGGGGGTCTGCCTGAGGTGGGGGACTTATCTAGAAGCAAGGATGAGCTAGGTCCTAGGATCTTAAAGCAGCTGGCAGGATTCCTATCAACTAGCAGTCAGATAAATATGCGACTTTCATACCTTGGAGGGGGAAATTGTAAATACTATAAGTATTAGGGGTTTAAGCACGAAATTCAAATTTTTGCGGCCTCCTTTGTCTGCCACTGCCTATGGATAAAGTATCTATTGTGAAAGACAACACCACTTTCGTCATGATCTCGAGAGAGAGGATTTGTCTTTGGCTATCATATACTAACGTCCCCTGGACAATTTCATTTAACAGAGTGAAGAAAATACTAGTCTAAAAGAAAGAATAAAAAGGGTATTTGAGTTGCTTACTAGTGGACATTTTATGGCCGTGTTGACGAAAAATACGGAAGTGAAGGGAGACCGTGAACAAATCATGACAGTCTTCAAGGTAGTTGTACTTCTCATAGTGCGTAAACATCTGCTCGACTTGTTGCTCGATGTGGTGTTCAAAGTGATATGACAGACCAAGCCGTTCAACTATATTGATCAAACTCATCTGATCCACCATTGAACTTGTTGCAGCCGCTAAAAGCATACCCTTCACTTGTTCTTTCAGTACTCCAACCTCAGAGTTGTATGTTCCCATAACCTGCATATTTATAAATATGAAGCAAGTTAGCTCTCTGACGATCAGTAAACTACAGGGAAAAACTAAAAATTAGTACCTCGTCATCCAAAACGAAGGAGGTGAAAACATCGCCCCATCTATCAGGAGCAAAGTTCGCTAAATTTCGAACAATTTCTTGTTTCTCGCCACCTTTTGCAGGTTGAAGTGATCCCATAGAGAAAGAAGCAATTGAAATGTTAGGTTCATTACAACCATGAGGCTGCAAGATATATTTATAGGGAAAATGTTTTGCTTTTGCGGGATGGAATTTTTATATGTACTACAGTAAAACCTCAATAAATTAATAATGTTGGGACCGGGATATTATATTAATTTAGCGATATATTATTATATTGATAAATTAATAATTTATTAATTTAAAGAGGAGTTTTTTATGGCCTTTAAATTTTCAAGTTCAATGTACTAGTTAGAATGTATATTAGTTAGAGATGAAAATTAAATTACAAAAACAAGTTTTAAAGCACATTTTATGAATATATATTTACAAATTAAAGGAATTTGTTAAATTCATTGTTTTTTAATAAGTCAAAAAGTTAATTCATGACACCAAAAAGTTGGTACATAGTGCCAACTCAATACATCAAACATTGTTACAAATTGATCACTATAAAAATGTTCATTGAAAAAGTTTAAAATCACATCAACTATGCCTTTTAAACTACAAGGTGTTCAAAAATCAACAATGACCAATAACAAAGAAAATTTTTATGCGAGTATAAGAGAGATCACGAAGGATGCACTCAACAAGATTTGGTGAAGTGGGTTGACAAAACTTTCAATTTGAAAGTTAGTCAAGGAACAATATCAAACACTCTCAAGCGATCATCAGAGTTCCTATCAGCTGATTTTGACAAAGGTGGATCTTCCAAGCGTCATAAACCAGCCAAGTACCTGGACATGGAGAAAGTTGTTTATGAATGGTTTCTCCAACATCAAGAGCGTGTGAATATAACAGGAGAGATAATCATAGAGAAGGCGGTTGAGGCGCTGAAGCTATTGTATCCACATGATTCTTCCGAGCATAAACTTTCACAAGGCTGGCTTGATAAATTCAAGTTAAGGCATGGTATCAAATTATATCGCCGTTTCGGAGAAAGCGGCTCAGTCGACACACGTGACATGGAGAAGAAATTGGAGTCCATAAGGGAAAAAATTGATCAATTTCCCGTGAAAGATGTTTTTCATATGGATGAAACTAGTTTGTTTTACAGGTTACAAGCTGACCATTCACTTGCAACAAAACAACTTGAAGGTAGGAAACAAGACAAGGAAAGACTTACAATTGTTATTTGTTGCAATGAGGACGACTCGGAAAGAATTCCTCTATTGATCATTGGTAAGTATGCAAAGCCGCGTTGTTTTTTAAAAATATCAACACGCGTATCCTTGATTGTTAATACCGTGCAAACAAAAGAGCATGGATGACTGGGTTGCTTTTTGAAAAATATGTTCGTTGGCTAGATGAAAAAATGCGTGGTCGAAAATTCTCTTGATAGTGAATAATTGTCCAGCCCACTCAAATAATATCCACGGATTGCAAAACATTGAGTTGTTTTTTCTACAGCCAAACATGACTTCAAAAATTCAACCATGTGATGCTGGAATAATGAGATCCTTTAAGATGTACTACCGTAAAAGGTTTTACCGTAAGATTTTGGAAGGTTATGAGTTGGACATTTCTTCTCCGGAAAAGATTAATGTTCTAGATGCTATCAATTTGGCCGTCTCAGCTCGGAGAAATGTGCAACAAGAGGCCATAGCAAAGTGATCTCGACACTGTAAAATTCGTTCGGCAAATCCTACCGGCTCAAGTGATTTAAACAATGTCAATTCTGGAGAAGACATTCGTGAGCTTGAGAACTTGATTGCGAATATGCATTATCAGCACAAAATGGATGTGAATCACTTGCTAGATTATCCATGTGAAAATAATGAATGTTACGAGGTTGAAAGCATTGAAGAAATTGTGGCGGATACCAATCAAATTCCGGTCGATGACGAAGTTGAGGATGATTCGGTAACTGTGGAACTGATCACTCGGAAGGAAGCATTGAAAGCGGCAACAACTCTTCACAACTTTTTGTTGCAATATGAGAAGCCAATGCTCCAACTCGTAAGTGAAATGAGGATATTTAAAGATGAAATTGGTGTAGATTTGAAGTTAAAGAAAAAACAAGTGACTATAGATTCATTTTTTACTAGAAAATCTTAGAATTGATAACTTTGTAAGTAATTATTAATTTATAGTTTGTTTGGGACTAATATATGTACATTTGGATTTCAAAAAAATTATTATCTTATTATTTTATCGATTGAGGTTCAATTTTGCACTAGTCCCAAGTTGGGACCGGAAAATTATTAATGTTATCGAAGTTATTAATTTATCGAGTATTAATTTATACAGGTTTTACTGTAGTTATAAGCATATGTGTTGCACATGACTTTTTATTTGTTATAATAAATAAACTTAAATGATGCTATTTAGAACATAATACCAACAAATTAAATAAGATTAAGGAGAACTATAACCATATTCTTTTCTTACACTTATTTTTTAAATTGGGAATACAAAAACAAGACATAAGTACTGCATATTTCAAAATTATTGAATAATTTGTTTTAATACTCAGCTCTGAAAATTAGTAAAAAATGAAATGCGTGTAAATTAGTATTTGACATTCAAAGGATTTCCTTAAGATTTATATGCCCCTCAACAATGCAAATGGACCTGAATAACATCTATGATGATAGTTATTTCGTTCTCCACTTAGGTCAGATAGTGTCGTCTTCTTAGGCATTGCTAAGCCGCCAATATATGGTGCAGTCTCGAAAATGAACTCCAAATTCTCCAAAGAAGAAAGAAAATGAGGGAGGGAGAGTCGGCAAGTTTGTGTGAAAATATTAGGTACCAATGACACCCTCTTATAATAGTGAAGATCCCCATTCGAAAAGACACAAACTAAGGGCTAGTTTGGAAATGCTGTGGCGTTGCTGCAAGCAGCTGTGTGGAAAACACTTTGGGAAAGATGCTTTGAATTCTAGATAAAATGTTGTTTGGTAAATATTACATTAAAGCTGCTGTGAAATATTGATGTAATAATTTTATGTTTGGTAAAAATCAACTGCGAACTTACTGTGAGAGGGTAAAATGGAAAACATATATGACACATGTCATTTCCGTAAAGATAACTATTGATATTTTTAAAAATTGTAAGGTTAAAATTGGATGTAGATAAATTAATCAAAAGCATTTTCTGGAAAAGCCTCCCCCCTTGCTTCCTGAAAAAAGTTGTGAGACAACAGAAACTGTCTGAAAAAACGGAACTTTTATTTTTACCAAACACACTAAAACTGCTTCTAATGTTGAAAAGTAGCTGTGGTGGTAGAAGAAGCATTCCCAAACTCACCCTAAATAGGCACAACTATTCGGAAATGATGAAGATACACGTCCGAAAAAGTATGAACTGAATAGTCACGACTATATTAAGAATTAAAATCATATAAAATTTAATTTTAAATTAACATTCTAATTTGAATAGACACAACTCTTCATATTTGAATGTATTTCAATATCAAGGATAATTTAAGAGCATGATTTTATTGTAATTTTTCCTTTTACAAGGATGAAAACACTGTTAAAACACTAAAATATCAAAACTCTCTCACACGTTTAGCGAGTTGTGTAGATTTATTTATTACTCCTGTACATCATGAGATGTAGAATTTACTTCTGCGTGAACTGTTAGATAAAGTAGCCGCAACAGTATATATAACAAACTATAGGGTCAAGTATGTATGTAAGTAGAATGTTAGTGACATTACAGGTCATACTACCTTTGTTTCTTCTCTTTCAACATACTTTCCCAAATGGAAAGTTTCTTTTCTTTCAGCATACTTTCCTCTTTTAGTAATGTTTTGGTAGTAAAAGTCTAAAATAGCCTCCACCACCTAACCTACCCAAATTCCCCTCCACCACCTAACTCATATATTTGCACGGTAGACAGAGTCACAGAGAGATAGATAGAGAAAGAAAACCCGCCCCTACCCATACAAAAATTCCAACCAAGACCTACGCGTGTTTGTTGATTTGTGTGATTTTTAGTGTTGATTTTCTATCTAGGCTCTTCTTCCTCTTCAAATCAAGACCAAGGTTGTATATGTTCTGAATCGTTTGTTGGTTTAGGGTTCGGCGGCGGCGGCTACGGCGAGGCGGAATATGAAGAGACATAGGTGGAAGGAGGAAGAACGAAGAAGGGCGGATGATGGTTTAGGATCAATGAAAAAATATTTACAAAACGTACACAAACTTTTGTTAGATACACCCGCCGTAGGTAACCCCCTTGTCCAAACCCAACTAGGATATGACACTCAAGGTAACTTAGTTTCTTTTATGTATGATGGTCCAAGGGCACAATAATCATTAGCTCATTATATTACTACTACCGAAAAACCTATTAGTATGGCCGACGACCCCGAGTTTGTAAAATTGATTACTACTGCGTTTTGTCCGAGTTATAACCGAATTGGTAGAAATACTACTAGGAATGATATTATTGCTTTATATAGTGAGCAAGTCTCTCATGCATCATTTTCGAGTGACCCGACGGGTAAGGGTAAGGAAAAACTTGGTTTCTTATATAAGACTAGATAAACCAGCGGGACCAATTGCGTCTCGGGATTATTGTTGTACCTTAAAACTAATTTTTTCTTACAAAAATCTCCGAAAGAATTAGAATCACTAGATGTACTCGATTGGTGGAAACAACAATCATCCACATATCCGATTGTTTCTATTATGGCACGTGATGTACTAACCCCTCTCGTTTCTACAGTGCCTTCAGAATCAACCACTAGTGCAGGTAAACGAGTGTTTTCGGAGAAACAAACGTGTTTTACATTAGTGATGTTGGAGGTTCTCATATGCTCAAATGATTGGTGCGATGCGGCAAACACATACGTACGCCCTTTGAACGTGGTCGTGGTGGAATTATTCAAAACCTCAGGATTAGGCAAGGACGAACCGGCAAGAGAAGAAAAATGAAGAAAATTATTCTTGATTTCAATTAGTTCATAATAGACAATGTAAGTTAGAAAAAATGAAAATGATAGATAGTTAGTGGGTGTCAACCTAGTTGGGATGTACTTACATTATAGTGATGCAGTTTTTTCTAACGTTTTATATTTTAATAAATAATACAAGTTTGTTTCCCTTTTTGATTATATGTCTAATTTTACGTTTTTATAAGTATTAAATCAAACAAACAAGCCAAAAGATATGAAAAAAAAACAAGTAAAAAAAAGTGGCGCATAACAGGTTTAGAACCGGAACCGAACCGAATAATACAAGCGGTTCCGGTCTACTGTTCCGGTCCAATTCTGAATATTAGCCCTGAACCAGTTCGGTTAACTGGAACCGACCACGCCCGAAGCTTCGATTAACCGAACCGAGAACCGGCCGGTTTTGCATTACATGGTTCGGTTCCGGTTCGGTTGAACTGGACATGAAGCTCTACATGTGACATGCATTTCAAGGCCATGGGATCAATATCAAGAATATCAAAGCTGTAGAAAATCTTAATCAGCTTAACACAGCCAATAACAACAAGAATGGAATGGTAATGCATGTCCCTGGCCATAATTAGTCTAACATAAAGAGCAAGAGTTTGAACAACAAGGGGGAATCATTTGCTATCAGGCTAAAATTATCTGTTTAGCGACGAATCCAATGCTCTCATCAATCCAATTAAGCCATGGAATGTATTTCCAAATTTTTGGTATTGGCATACATCCACTATGCGCCGCAACAAGCACGTCTTTGCGTCTCCATAAACACAGAGACTTGTGTGTCCCAATCAACACACCACCAATGCAACATGACATAATGCCTATCCCGAACATCATTACAATGACACTTAATGATGAACAGTGCCTATCAATCAATCCAAGTCATGCCAATTGCGCCGCTAATGAACCACACCAAGACGCAAATCGAGACACGCCCATTAACGTGCCACCAATCAATGCATGCCAATAGCATGCAACCAATCTAACCAGCGTGTCACAAAACACACGCCCATGCTCCTACGTCTTGAGCCCAAACTTTCACACGAGAACTAGGGAACGTAGCCGTCCTCAAACTTTGTCCCTCCGCCTTGAGCTACAGCATATGCAGATCTTTTGTTCTTGGGAGGATTCCGCTTCCAATGGATCTTTTCATGACAAAACGCACAAACGTCCGATGGCAAGCCGGATCTACCATAGTTCCGATGTCCACCCTTACCCTTTCATCCCTTGACCATGAATGCGCCACCATCATGATCTTCAAACTTTGATGCCTTGTGCATCAATTCCCTTGTGTTCAATACCGAACGAACTTCCTTCAGGGTTATCATCTTCTTCCCAACAATAAACTATTTGGACAAAACCCTTAAACATAAGGAGGAAGAGACACCAACAATATCAAGGCCGCATCAACATCTCTCACACTCTCATCCCTATTGCGCAATTCAAGAAAAATAGTTTTGAGATTGTCTAGGTGATCACCAATATGTGTACCTTCAACCATTCGAAGACCAAATAGCCGCTGCTTCAACATCAACTTGTTGGCCACATATTTTGTAATACCCGATAATTTTCTTAGGGACATTTTAGTAATTCGACATACATAAACTAGTTCTTACTAAAAAAATATTTTTAAATCGTTATGGTTAAGCTTAAAATTATTTATTTTATAATTTTAATTAATACAAGAGACCGTTTTATTGAAAACTATTATTAAAGTTTCAATATTTTAAAATATGTAAGTCATAAGTCAAAATCTTGCTTAGTATGTAAATATATAACTTTGTTTATCCAAATTATCATTCTAATATTTTACTAGATAATCTATATTTTTCGTTGCGTTTATTTTATCACTAGTCGCGTATTTTATTTATCGTTGTTTTTTTTATTAATCATCTGTCACGTGCTATTTTATCGTTGTGGTTATTCATTTTTCGTCGCGTTTTAATTCCTCGTTGCGTACCCGAACCACCGCGTCACCGGCGAAATTACCACACCCAATCTTTTCTTCCCTTCACTTTCCTCATCTGTTTCTCATTTCATTTTCTCTCCTGCAAATAGCCGCCTACCACCACCCCTACTTCCCTACTCTATTCTACCTGATCTCATCACCCATCACCATCACCATCACCATCACCATCACCATCACCATCACCCATACCATCACCCTCATCTCTTCCTTCTCCTTCATCAACAACAAATTCGGAAACAACAACAACAACAACTCAGCCTAAACTTCCACAACTCTCCTCCATTTCTCTCCCTCTGCCCAATGTTTTGCCGAGGCAAACCCAACAGCCAACATCCTCACCATCTTTCTCTCCGCTGTTTTCACAAACAAAACCAACACCACTACCACCGTCTCTCTCTCCCTGCCTCCCACTCACCCCGACTGGATAAACCGGAGATACTGCCGGCACTAGCAGCAGCCCATCCGACGGGAAGCCAAGAACCAATCGGACCCGACGCCGCCCTAGCTCTTCGTCGTGTCGCCGTCGCCGTTACCTCGTCCTCCAGCTCTTTCCGACGAGACCCTACACCACTATCGTCACCTTCATTAAAGCCGACAAGAAGCTCGCCAAAAAATCAAACCGCCTCCGTACTCTACAACTTCGACTAATTTTCGACGAGGAACTTGACTTCGTAGATCAAGTTGTGGTGTACGAGTAGCAGTTTAGCTAGCGTTCTACGGCTCTCACGGTGAGTAGACATGCTTAGTCTTATATATCTTGTTCCTTCTTCGCGTGAGTAAACATGCTTAGTGTTGCTTACTTGTCTTCCTTCACGTCAAAACGTGATTTACGTCTTGTCTCAAAATATACCCGTGAGTTTACATATTTATCTTTACGTGCCGAGTTCTTTAATGTGATCCACTTGCTTATTTGAAAATAACTAACGTACTTTATTCTCTGTTTGTCAAATGTGTTGTAATTACATTTTAATCATTACTTTACTACTCGTATTCGAAATCGGAAAGCTCATTGTTCAAATGTCACTGTCAATATTCATTAACAAACGTAAAGTGAAAGATTGCATGTACCGGAACCAGTTGGTTGTTACTTGACTTTCTCTTAGTTGGTTTTGATTTTTCTGGTTGGCACAACTCTTCGCCTAGTATAGTTTATTATTATAGTGGGGGCGGGAAATGTTTTCCATAACTCCAGGCACAGAGGAAAGGTATTCTCTCTTGTTGTCGTCCTACGTCGAGAAAGGTTTTTCCAAATTGTGACTTGATTTATTATTGTAGTGGGGGTGGGAAAGGTTTTCAATAACGCCAGACATGGAGGAAAGGTTTTCTCTCTCGCTGTCGTCTTACGCTGGGAAGTTTTCCCCGGGAAAGGTTTTCCCAATTCTTGATCTAGATATCCGATCTGAGATGCTATACTTCACCCTGGTCTCCCCTGGATACTGCAAACTAATACCATGCCTTGTTTAATTCAATCTGGAGACTTATAAATAACTCGGTAAACGAATCGACCACTTATAATAACTTTCAGATTTGGAAACAACAACTTCCGCGTACTCTGATGTTTATACTTACACTATGATATTGTTTTAAAGTGTTTCAAATGTAAACCCTGTAACCTGTCTAGCCACTATGTTTTACATGCTAAGTTGTATATCCACTCAGCTTTTACTGATACTGGAAAAACTGCGTTCTTGTGTTTCTTTTAAATTCCCCGCAGGTATATGATTGGTTGCTTGGGGTAACGCGCTGGGATCACGAATAAATTCTCTCATGCAAACAGTAGAGCTTAGTAATTAACCGGAGAGCCTTTTTGTTGTAAGATATATTTTATTAGACTCGGTGTCCAGTTTGGAACCAGTCACAGATGTTGTAAACTTTTATCGTAATGAATCAATAGTTGGATGTTTCGTTTAACTTGTTTGTTGTTACCACTCCTTGTACGAAAGGGTAAAATCTCCTGTACGGAGGGCACCACCCGATCTCCGGCTCCTCAGGAAATTGGGGGTGTTATAGATTTCTTCGCGTAGAGATCCTCCAACTTCTTCCATAAGCTAGCTGCCGAGGTCTGATCTGCAACTCCAGTAATCACATCGTCCGCGAGGCCCAACATGATTGTCGAACGCGTCTTCTCCTCCATCTTCACAAACTCCAATTTGGTTTTGTCAATGCCCAATTTTTTAGCTAGTGGCAACCACAGTTCTTGTTTCTTCAATAAAGCACGCATCTTGATTTGCCACAAGCTAAATCCATTCTTCCCATCAAAATGATCAATCTTAATCATATTTGACATCACTCCTCAAAAACTCGAAATCCAACAACCAGGGTCTGATACCACTTGTTAGAAAAACGAATCCGGATTCACAAAAATAGTGATGAGACGAAGAACTAGATGAAGAACAACACAACGATTTAACGTGGTTCACTAGTTTGAAGCTAGCTACGTCTACGACCAAAACAAACCAATTTATTGATGAGAACTCTTACAATCAACCACACTACTCAAAGCCACAACCCTAACCATATATATAGGCTAGAATAACGACTTGTAGCCAAAGAAACGGAGAAAACATTCCAAATTGAACAAGGAAACTGAGAAACCGCCCTAACCACAGAGTGTCTGCAAAACAAAAACAAAAACCCTGATTTTGTGCTTCGATCTTCTTCCTTGCTTCGCCAATTGCTTCACCGCTTCGTCCGAGTGTAACCTAGGTTCTTTGAATCACAAAAAACACAACGAATTTTTACCTTGATTCAAGTAACCTAGCAATCAAACCAATTCTCTCATAAATCCAATCAACTCATATAATGTATTCCCAAATTTGCAGTATTGGAATACACCCACTATGAGCCACAACAAGCGAGACTTTGCGTCTCAATAAACGCAGAGACTTGTGTGTCCCAATCAACACACCACCAATTCACCATGACATAATGCCTCTCCCCAACATCATTACAATGACACTTAATGATGAAAAGTGCCTATCAATCAACCCAATTCATGCCAATTGCGCCGCCAACGAACCGAACGAAGAATCAAACGGAGACACGCCCAATAACGTGCCAACAATGAATGCATGCCCAATAACATGAAACCAATCCAATATGCGTGTCAAAAAACACACACCCATGCTCCTACGCCTAGAGCCCAAGCTTGCACACGAGAACTAGGGAACGTAGCCGTCCTCATAATTTGTCCCTCCACCTTGAGCTGCAACAAATATAGATCCTTTGTTCTTGGGAAAATTCCGATTCCAATGGCCCTTTTCACGAAAAAACGCACAAACGTCCGATGGTATGTCGAATCCACCATAGTTTCGATGTCCACCCTTACCCTTTCCTCCCTTGATCATGAATGCGCCACCATCATGAATGCGCCACCATCATGATGAAAAGTGCCTATACAAGTTTTAGTATTCTATGAACAAATGAGTATATTTAATAATGTCTAGATTATTAAACATAGCTCCCACTATTTTTTTCTCGGATTAATAACTCTCCATATTAATGCGGAAAGTATCATTATATTTTCTAGTAGGCCAAGATCCAGTAAAACCTCTATAAATTAATACTCGATAAATTAATAACTTCGATAAAATTAACAGTTTTTCCGGTCCCAACTTGGGACCAATGCAAAATTGGACCGCAATCGATAAAATAGTATGATAATAATTTTTTTGAAATCCCAATGTACATATGTTGGTCCCAACCAAACTATAAATTAATAATTACTAAAAAAGTTTCAAATTCTAAGATTGTCTAGTAAAAATAGATCTATAGTCACTTGCTTTTTCTTGAACTTCAAATCAATACCGATTTAATCTTTAAATATCCTCATTTCACTTTCTCTATATCCGGGTACTTGGCTGGTTTATGGCGCTTGGAAGATCCACATTTGTCAAAGTTAGCTAATAGGAACTCTGATGATCGCTTGAGAGTGTTTGATATTGTTCCTTGACTAACTTTCAAATTGAAAATTTTGTCAACTCACTTCACCAAATCTTGTTGAGTGCATCTTTGGTGATCTCTCTTATACTCGCATAATAATTTTCTTTGTTGATTGGTCATGGTTGATTTTTGAACACCTTGTAGTTTAGGAGCCATAGTTGATAGTTGATGTGATTTTAAAGTTTTTCAATGGACATTTTTATATTGATTAATTCGTAACAATGTTTAATGTATTGAGTTGGTACCATGGACCAACTTTTTGATATCATGAACTAACTTTTTTACTTATTAAAAGAACAGTGAATTTGACAAATTCAATTAATTTGTAAATGTATATTCATAAAATGTGCCTTGGAACTTGTTTTGTAATTTAGTTTTCATCTCTAATTAATATACATTGCAACTAGTACATTGGACTTGGAAATTTAAAGGTCATACAAAAACTTATTTAAATTAAAAAATTATTAATTTATCAATATAATAATATATCGCTAAATTAATAAATATCCCGGTCCCAACATTATTAATTTATAGAGGTTTTACTGTATTTCACTTCCTTTGAGCTTGCTTTGGCAAGTCACCCAAAATCCGATATTTAGGTAGGAACAATTCCAATTGCATCCCCATGCAATTCTTGGTTCAATTGGACAAATAACTCCTTATTTATCCAACCCATGGATAATCCCAATTGATTGCCTCTAGGCTTTTAATCTTATTAAAATCACCTAGTTGCGTTTAACCTCTTACTCAAACAGTTGCACATTACTTGTTTATGCCATCGCACCATATCGTAATGAATCAATTCGCCCTGCTTTGGCACGCACGAGTTCGAGACATTATTACTATGATGAGTGTTGGAATAACGAGAAGGCAAAACGCAATATTTTAATTGAGAAATTTTTCTTTCTAATTTTAATTTATTTTGTTGATCCATATCAACTGGTCTAATTATTTTAGGTTGGGCAAACTCACAAATAAAAGAACTGGTTGTTAATTATCTTATTATCAATTTTACATGCATCATCCATACACCAACAATAAATAATAAGACAATAAAGAAAACAACCACAAAAGAAAAATAACGTGATGTGGATATGGCCTCCTAGACTAAGATATTCCCAAGCCAATGAGAATATCTAGAACCCTAAAAATAGCAAGCTCATATCCATGTGCCTCCATCTTTTGATCCATCCTCCATAGTCTTTTGGAATGCTCCATGCTCCATGTTGTGGCTCCTTTAATTCTTTGCGCTTCTTTTCTTCAATTTCGGCTATCTATTCTAATTATTACTAGCTAGCATTTAAAATAAATAAATAAATCTCACAAATTGAGAAAAATATACCGGCTCACAGGCCGTAAACCCTAATTAATTAATACATCAAATTTATCAGCTTGCAGGCCGTAAACAAACTACAAAATTAATCATCCACAACAATCCACAACCTAAGGTCATATCCAATCACCATGCCAAAAGCACATGAACAGTTAAAATCCAATTTTAACGCGATTGGTCAATTTTAATTGTTTTTTGATGTGCTAGGATTAAAAACAGTCCAATAGGGTCTTCCATAGCTTTGGAAGAAACCCTAAAGGACCAAGGCACGACCTTGGTCCGGTAGGCCAAGCCCACGCGCGGCCAAGTCGCACGCTTGGCCGGCCCGAGCCCTTGGTCGTGCCCTAGTTAGGGCGACAAGGCAAGGGGGCCGTCCCAAAGGGGGGGGGGGGGGGCGAACCTCCTTATGGAGTTTTATCCAAAATAACTCCTTGCCTTGTTGCCCAAGATTAGTTGTTTCCATGTTTGAAAAACCCCTTTTCCAATCATGTGCCCAAACCCTAGCCACCAAGATCCAAAATTTCACATCCTATGTGATTCAAGTTCACTAATCCTTACATATCATGTAAAATTAGATCTTATTTGGTTGTATATTTGAAAAATTGCTTTAATATGCTTGATTTGTCCGTTTTACGCGATAAACAACAATTTAAAATGTAAAACTACATAAATCGTAACACATAAACTGCGTTATGCTCTACGATTTGTGGCTCTGTTACCACTGTAGGGTTTTGATCATGGATACGCAGTAGAATAAACAATAAATTATCCGATCAAGACCCTCCAAGGATCACAAGAAGAGACTACATAACGATAGTAAGGGATTAGTATCAAATACCGTTAAAATCTCCTTTGATGATTTCTCACGTGAAATTGAGTTCACGTCTCTATGGCTAGTCCACTCCTAGTATTTGAATCCGGATCCTTCTGACCTTTTGTTCTAGATAGGATTGAAGGAGGAAGAGGAAAAAATCACGCAAAATGAGACAAAGGAAGGGGGCGGCCTTCCTTGTTCGGCCGACGGGTAGGGGGCGACAAAGGGGGTTCTGCGCTCTTTGTTGCTCTCTCTATTTGCTTTTCTCTCCCACTCAGTATGTTATGAGCATAAGTTATGTGGGAAGGAATCTAGGAGTGCCTTTATATAGTTGTGTACGGGAGAATCCTTTGAGGAAGATTCAACGTACACCAAGAACAGGGGATAAGAGAAACACAGGAGAAGTAGGATTGTGAGTAGGGAGAGAGTAAGACAGTAGTAGCTGTATGAGAGAGAGACAGAGTTTTGGCAGAGCTTCGGCGTAGTTCAGGCGATTTGTCTTATGTAAGGAAGGGTTAACGATCCTATATATAGTGGAGAATATGACCGTTGTAGTGGGTTAGTGCGCCCATTAATGACGACTTAATTACCTTAACAACAACAGCAGGTTCGTCCGCATATATAGGGACCGTTACGCACTTCGTCCGCGTATACCGGAACCATTATGAGGTTGATCAGGTTTATGGAGCTCGTGGCCATAAATCTCTCAAAGAAGTTACTAAAGGTCGCGCGCGGGCTTGGTTGTCGCTCGCGCGTGATGAAACATACTCTATCCTCCAAACCACTAAGTCCCTACAAGTCCCGTGTGGTGATGTGCGAGGGCCCTGTCTCGCAGCCCCCACGTGGATCAGCGCGGGTGGTGATCCAGTGTGTGTGGACCACAGCTAGGTGTGCTGGATGATTGCCACATGGCTGTGACCTATCTATCTGGAAAGCACTATTTACATTAGCCCCCTTTTTGCGCGTGAAGACACCTAATCAGATAGACTTCAATGCGCAAAAACCAGTGCACGCGTCATTGCCATGCACCAATTAAAATACATGCAAAATCAGCCCTCGTGCGTGCCATTATGACATAGGATCCCTAGAGTCGTGCCTTCTATTATTTTAGGGTTTTAGGCTTGACATCAGCATCGACCTGTGATTGCGCGATCCGGCGGTGACAGTTGCGATTCGACCACTGAAAGGACGCGACTCTTCAGTGCTTTTGAATAAATACTTCATGCCCTCCATTGTTGCCGAGTATTGCTTCTCTCTCTAAAGTGGATGTTTTCTGAGAGACTCCGAGAGCAAATACATATAACCAATCATCAGTTCTTTCTTTCTAATCGTCTTCTTCAACTTGCTTCATCATCACAAGGTTGGCTTTGCTCAATTTTCATTAATGTACTCCATACCTTTTGAACTGTTTTGAATTTGAGAAACCCAAAATCGTTTGAAGACTTGATACTGTTGAGAAGGTTTCTTAAAACCCTAAAAGATTGAAACGACATAAGACGATGATTTGCTACAATTCTTCTGCAACTCTGAAACTCTGAATTTGTAATCGACCCAGAACTGTTCATCTTCCTCCTTTTAATAGTTTCAAAACCCAGAAACTGCTTATGGAACTTGAAATAAAAGTGGATATAATTCTCCCCCTTTTTTTCTTGCTTTTCTGTAGAAATGGCCAAGACAAAAGCGTCCAAATCTGTGAAGGAACCCGAAGAAATCCCTGATCTTCCCAAGAGCTTGTAAAGAATCTACCAGCTCCCGCCACTGAAGATCTGCAACTGTTGAGCCCTCTTACTACCTCGGCCAGGTTAGAGTTAATTGACGCCAAGGATGTGGTGAGATTAGGTGTTGAAAATGGGTTCTTCCTCCATACTGACATTTCTACCCAGGCCTTCATGCAAAAGATGGATTTAATGGATGAGTGGATTGACCATGTGCTGACTCACCATGCCATCATGCTAGATCAAGCCGGAATCTATTATGCTGTTCGGGCTACGAAGGGTGCTGCCGTGAAGCTGGATCAGACCATACTTCTAAACCTTTTTTCTCGATACTCACCTGCGACTCATACTTTTCACTTTGCCGAGTTCGAGGCCGCCCCCACTTTGGAAGATGTTCAAATTCTGTATGAGCTTTCACCCATGGGCGAAGTCAATCCCTTGACTGCTTTAAAACCTGGTCCAGAGCTCACTCTCTATGCGCAGATGGAGAAGTGTTTGGACGAAGTAAAGAAAATTTCTACCCGTTGGACATCTGCGGAAGTACTTCCCACATGAAAATTGGTTGAGACCTCGGCGAAGAACACTTGAGGAAAATGGGTGCAATACTTCTTTCGCGAATATGAGAGTAGTAAAATCACCAAAGAGATACTGGAGAAGGATCCAGACGCGAAAAATTATGTCGAGGGAAAGGGGTATCATCTAACCTTGTGCGGCTTCCTCTGTGCCTGACTGTCAAGATATTTGATTGACGGTCATCCTCATGACGGGGGTTTTTTTTTATCATGTGTTGCCCCTTGCTATCAAGTTGACTCTTGGGCAGAAGGTCGCGCTTGGGCCTCTAGTGCTAGGAACCCTGTATCATCGGTTAGACCAGCTGGTGGTTGCTATTGAGGAGTCGCGTGGACGTCTTGATGTGTTTACTTTTGTCAACATTTCATTTCTTACCATGTGGGTCTTTGAAAGGTGGCCTTCTTATTCTGTCGTCCCTTCGAGACCCAATCCTTGAAACGTTCCGAGCGCGAAGAATGCACTTCGAAGTGGGAAAGCTGCCCGCTTGTATATGACCAACCCTCTGAAGTTTTCATGGAGTTCGGTATGCGACGATCGGAGAAATTTTACAGCCAGGCCCTACACTACTCGCATTGATAATGTGCGATTTTTCCCGAGGTTGTACCCAAGTAAAAATGGTTCCCTCTCTGAAGATACTCTCATCAAGGGAGATGATTGTTACAGGGAATTCCTCTGTTGGTGTTTGAGAGGTTCATTTCCTGCCCTTGCCAAAATGTTTCTGAAATAACTTCCAAGTATGAGCGGATCACATTCAATGTTGACCCGACTCGCGTCTCACCCCAGTTTGGTTTTGACGCAGTGGCGCCCTCTATTTGGCCTAAGTCGGTGAACAGGGAGTGCTACAAGCGACTACTGACAAGGAAATGTAAATATATCCTTCTTAGCAACTTACCCTTCACCCAGCCTTCGGGGAGTCGTGTAGGTCGCCTCACCAAGAATTGGATCGCTTACTGGAACGCTCAACAGACTAGATTTGATGTATCCTCACCTCCCCGTCTCAAAAGCTCCTGCGATTAAAAGGAATACTTTTTCGTTCCGCCAGAACTGCAGTTTTGACGATTCAAAGTATGGATTCTATTCGCTGCTTGATAGTGACAACCACTTGTGCCCGACCACAATTCTTGAGGAGAAGATGACTGCTGTTAGGGGCGGAGTTGTACGTGTGATCCAGTACAACGAAGATTTTGTCAAGGTAAACAATTCTCCTTCATTCTTAAAGGACTTATCTCTTTAAAACATTGAGACTTACATAAGATTTCCTTTTTCAGTGCTGCTTGAGGAGATTCGCATCCGGAGACCGTTGCCCATCATTGGTCAATTCCATTGTTTAAGCAAAAAGACAAAAGAAGGAAATCCTTGTGGAAATGGAATTGGCTCCCAAGGTGGAGTCTTGGATACGCGAGGATATGGATGTATTTGCTCGCTCCCTGATAGAAAATGATGTTGAGGTGGATACAGAAGTTGCCCCGAAGGCGAAAAACTAAAAAAAGAAGGGAATTGTGATTTCTTCGCCTCCCAGGGACGCTCCAGCTTCGTCGCCTGCGAAGTCCCCTGCTTCCAATGGGAAAGGCAAGGGTCGCATGCAGAGGAAGACACAGAAAGATCTCGCAGTTGAGACATTCATCCCCTTTGATCAGGAAGAAGAAGTTGAGGAGGAAGAAGAAAGAGAAGAAAGAGAAGAAAAAAGCGAAGAAGAGGAAAGAGAGGAAGACGAAAGAGAGGAAGAAGAAAGAGAGGAGATAGGAGAAGAAATTTCAGAAGGTACCTCATATGGACTTATCTTCTTTAAATCATGAATTTCGCAGTAGCTTTGTTAACTAAAAGTTTTTCTTCGCAGATGATGATACAGAGACCATTAGTGGCCTTCTGGCCAAAGAAAATAGAAAGACAAAAGGCTCTCACTCAGATGCATCCAGCGAGCCCATAGACGAAGCTATAATTGCCGAGTCTAAATGAATGGCTGCTGAGGCAGAAGAGAGAAGGAGAAAGCGCGAGGAAGATGACATTGAGCTTATGAAGAGAAGATCTCTGGAAGAATAGCAGGATGGTAACATGAGTGTGGCTGCCTTGGAACGCGCTCAGGAAGACTTTGAGGAAATTGAAGGCCATGAGGAAGGTACAATTTTTAACCTTGCTGTGACTTATCAAGAAGTGATTTTTGGTGCGTTAAAGCATGGCTTATCAAAAGATGATATTCGTCAATGGTTAGTAAGAAAATGTTGCGAACCCTCAGGTAAACATTTGAACAAAGTTTGTAAACCAAGCTTGATAAATCATTCCTTATTTTAACGAGTTTCTTCGCACCACCAGGTCACGCTCATCTTAAAGATGTGATAAATGAAGATACTTCTGTAGGATATGGTGTCGCATCTGTAACATATGATGTTGGGGCTACAATCCCACATAAGTGTGGACGTGCTCGCTCTTGCTTTCATAGAATAAAATATAAGACACAATTCATAATGCAAATTACCTCAATATCTTTTCCAATTTTTGTGTTGCAGGTGGTGCTGCTTCAAATGAACCTACTAATGTTGCTGCCACCGCAAGTGATGCTACTGCTGCGCGAGGCACTACTGCTGATGTTCCAGCTCCAAGAGAAGTCATTGATGAAGCAGGTGTTGGCGACTCTGATGTGAACATGTTGCCTGAGCAAATAAGTCAACTTCCTATGTCTCATGTCCCAGAACGGAGCTCGCACGTTGAGAAGCCTGTCGCGGCCACCGAGGAGGTAGGAGAACCTCTGGAAGATGTTATTGAGGTATCTGATGATGTCAAAGTCGACACCGGAATGAGAGAAGGAGATGCTGAAATTGAAGAGATGGAAGCAGAGGATGCTGGAGCTGGAGTTCATGAAAGTGAACTGGTCATGGAAGACATATCATTGCATGAAAATGTCGATGTTCCAAATGGATGATCCTGAGCAACAAGAACCTCTCGCGGACGAAGAAGTCTTTGGGCAAGCAGAAACTACAACTGTTGCTGAAGTTATTCCACCCGCTTCTTCAGCGCTGTTGCTCCTGAACATGACCCAGAGCCCCCAAAAAAGTCCTGCTATTCCTTCCGTTGAGGTGGAAATTTTCCAATTTCCCTCCGCATGGAGTTTTTGGGGTTCGCAAGCTGGAGCTGCCATCGCACCTGCCACTATTTATGTTATTCCTGCTAACTACAATGAACGCGAAGTTGAAGCTGGCAGACAGGCGATGCAGCAAGGATATGCTTCAGCTTTCCCCGTTATGCGCATTCCTTATGTACATGAAATCCTCGAAGGAACATGTATACTATAGTGTTACCATATGTCGCACGCTATGTTTTTATTAGAAATTTACATTCCTAAACTTTGTACTTTCTTTAGGAATGAGGCAACCTGATGTGGACTGGCTCATAAGGATGCGCCTTTCATACCCGTGGTCGTTTGCGAGAGCTCTGGAGTTGGATCCTTTTGACAGAAGATTTTTCTTGACTGAAGCCATCTGGATTTTAGATCAACTGTCTGCGGCTAACCCTGATACCCTCTCAACTGATAATGCGCGGTCGCTTTATGACACATGCAAGAAACTTCAAGCTAAGGCTCAAGGCAGGTTGGACTTCGGATTCCTCCTCAATAGGGTTACCCAAATCCTCGATCTGCAATGCTGAAGTATGGCTACCGCAACCTCGTGTTTGAAAAGAGGAAATTAGAGGAGCAAAAGAAAAGGGCTGAAGAAGCTGCCAATCTCTTCCATGCGATGAAGGCCAAGTATGAAAAGCTGAAACAAGAAGTTAACCAAGCAAAAGAAACGTCGCTCCTGTTATCTCCGGAAGACCCTCTAATCAAGGATTTATTTTAAGAGAAGAGTTGCTCATATTGTAATATTAATGCTTCCCCCCCTTTTTTTCAAACATTGGGAATTCTATGTTAACTTTTGCCCTCCTTTGGATTTTGCACTCGTGCTTTGACGCTATATTAACTGTGACATCATGCGTTGACGTAATTTCCTTGATTATTGCGCTATTAATAATTAGATAAACAAAATTACCGTGCAGCGGGCCCCACCCTTATCATGACCTTCCGTCATTAAATAGGGCGTGCTACTGTATCGTCGTAGCCTTTAGTAGGGTAATTGATTCTTTCCGGTTTTTGAGGCGTAGGCAATTGATTCTTACCCGTTTCCAAGGCGTTGCTGACTCAGCCAGGGAACTGAAGAGTCACTTCTGAAGTCTATATAAACCTCCCTTCTTGCTATTTGATTCTTTATCAAGATGTTGTTTCTCATGAGTTCTTACGACTGCCGGCATCGGTCCTTGACCTATGTTGATTCATATCAACTCCAGGCTTTGAAAGCTGAGTTTTTGCCTTGTGCTATAGAAATGGGTCCCAAGAAATTCTTAGGAAAGCCCTTTGCTCCTTCTGATCTATTTGAAGTTCATTTGCGTAAGGCTTCCTGCTTGAGCAAAGATTCCTTCTTGTTTATTATGTTTGCATGTACTATCTCCGGTGACTCTCCGGTGAAGCACAATCTTGTACCGGTTTCACTATTGATATGTAATGAATGGTGTGCATCTCTTTCGGTTCTCCGGAAGAGAACTATTTGCCACCATTATTTTGAACAAGGTGTGAAGAGTGATTGTGCCCGTCTTTGTACACAATCAGCTTCCTGCCCCATGAGCTGTTCTCCCATTTGTTCTTCACGTCTGTAGCCTTCAGGGCATGAAGTTCATCTGGCATCTCACCATGGCTGGAGTATAAATAAGAGCTCTGTTTTGATCGAGGGTGTGGATGGCATCATCCTGTTTCATAGTTTTAGAACTCGTAGATTCAAGCTTTAGATTAGGATTTTTTCCTTAGTGTAAGCCTTTGCTTCTAAGCTGCTATCTAGATAGATAAATTGTAAGCCGTATTTGACTGTTATGAAAATATGCATCTTCGTTTACTACTTTGTTTGCCACAATAAATTGTAATGACGCTTGCAAACTTACTATATGACGAAACAAGTTGTGTTTCTATCGCAGTTATATCCAAATAATGTTCGAACAATTTGCTATCTAAAGCAGATAGGCTCCATATCGCACGAGGGCGTTGTTTCTATTGCTGCTATCTAGGCAGACAGGCCTTTTAGATCACTCAAGATCATAATTCGATATAGCTACTATCTTGGCAGATAGGCTTTGGATCACATGGGATCATATATTATAGCTGCTATCTAGGCAAATAGGCTTTGGATCGTAGGGGATCATATTTTGTTATAACTGCTATCTAGGCAGATAGGCTTTCGATCACAAGGGATCATATTTTGTCATAGCTGCTATCTCGGCAGATAGACTTAGGATAAATTTAAACAATGTGAACAGACAAGTAAATAAAATAATGGAGACAACAATTTAATAAAATTTTCTCATATGGGAGAGTCATTATTATTAAGGCATCCTCATATGGGAGGAGCATAAGAACAAATTCCTCATATGGGAGGAAATAGTGCAAAATACATGAGGAAACTATATGATAACTCCATAATTGGAGTTCTATTCTATTGTGATTACTTGTCGTTTCGCGTACTTTCCGATGCATTTATGTGTGTTTTAGGTAGAGTTTTGATAGTTTTGAGCATACTTGAGTATTTGGACTTCATGGTGTAATCCGGGCGTTTTATGCATGTTTTATGCTTTATTTGTCGCATTTGATCTTCCGGTATTTGTTCGTGTTGTGGATTTCAGGAACCGGAAGCGTGGAGTGCGGATTTTGGAGCGGAAGCAAACTTCGGAAAGAAAGAAACTCAAGGAATGCACGAGAGAATAGAAGAAGAGGAGAAGCTAAGAGGAGAAAAAAACTTATCCAAATTTTCAAGAGGAGTGAAAAGAAGCAAACTCACATGGAAGATCATGCACCCACCAAGGGTGTTCCTGCATTAAAAGATTTTCTTGCCAGATATCATGTAGCAATTTCTTCAATAGCAATGCAATACTCAAACATGGAAGATCATTGTGATCCTACAAAGGTGATCCTATGATCACAAGATCAAAGTGCAAGACCACATAGAAGAGTAACGTGACTCTACAACTACAAAAGGTGATCCTAGGATCACAAATTGTGATCACAAGATCACATATTGGATCTGACGTGATTAGAAGAGGGGTAAAAGTGTTATTTTTAAAACCTTGAAAGGAAGGAACGCGTCTTTGACTTGAAGAAGACCTAGGGCACGTAAAAAAAGGAGATTCATTATTGATCTATTCTACGCCATTGGAGAGCAAGGAGCATTCTTGGGAGCTTGGAGACCATCGTTTGATTCTCTATCTTCTTCCCCTCTCTAGTTTTTGTTTATGATCATTGAAACTTTGTACTTTGATCATGTGTTTTAGTAGCTAAACTCTCTATTCGGGATATCTCATAGGGAACTAGGGTTTTGAACACCATATTTTGGTGATTTATGGATTATGCTTCATGCTTATTAGCTTAATTGGATGTTTATGCTTAGTTATGCTTGATTCATATGCGTAAGTCTATCTTTCATATTGTTTGACGTCACAATAAGATTGATCTAGGTGATAATTATTAGAGTAATCAATAGTTATTGCTTGAACTTGAATCTTGCACTAGTCGAATCTAGGGTTGAGGAATCTTGCTAGTTAACTAGAACTAAGAGTTGATATCAAGATCATAATGCATATTTAAACTTAAGTAGGCTAGAGGAATCAGGTACAAGAGTTTAAATATAGACTTTGGTTGAGGAATCTTCAAAGTGAAATTTCTCGTTTGGCCAAGTAGAAAACATCCGTGTTGTATGAACGTAAATCCTAAGTGGTGTGAATTTCCTAGTGAACCCGTAGAGATATCCTGAACTTGTCCACTTATTAAGTAACTTTTGTAATCATTCTTTGTTAATCGTGAGATTATTCAACCGATTAATTGAGAAATTTGTCTTTTAATTTAGTAGAATTAGAAAAAAAAAATCATCTTGCTAGCCCACAAAAGGTAAAGAAATAATAATTAGTTTACAAAGAAGTCCCTTGGGTTCGGCAACCCGGATTTACCAGATTACGACTACACTGACAACTGTGCACTTGCAGTTGGAACGTGTCAAGTTTTTGGCGCCGTTGCCGGGGACTTCGGCTAAATTAGTTATAATTCCTAGACTTAGGGATTTTATTTTATTGTTTATATCTATTACTCACCTACTTTCTGTGTGTAATCTGTGTTTTTAGGTTGAATTTCACGGTGCATGTCCCGTTCTCGAGACGAGCCTTTGTCACCCAACACTTGAGGACCCAGAAACTTTGTTACGCGCACAACGTAGAGACAAGAGGAAGACAAGCTCAGTTGCTATGGATGACCAAACTAGAGCTGAGTTTGAGAGGATCCGCAAAGGTATGCAGGATGCGGAGGCAGCTAGAGCAGCAGCTGTAGAGGATGCAGCCAATAGAGCACGAGAAATTGAGCAGCTGAGGGCTCAAATGGCTGAGATGCAGGCAATGATGGATCGCTTGGCCCCCCCAAATCCACAACCACGTCCTGGTGTGGGGGCACAAGTGGCGAACATCGGTGGGAACAATAATGGGAATAATGGGCGAAACAACAGGCAGAACGCTGAGGCACCGGTTAACAATGCCGAGATTGAAGAACGCCATATGGTGGATTATTTCAGGACTACTCTAGCGTGTTATCAGCCTACCATTGTCAGGCCGCATATCAATGCCCAACACTTCGAGTTGCGCCAACATATGATCAATATGGTTCGTGATGAGTGTGCATTCAACGGAGCTCCAGGAGATGATCCCAATCACCATCTGCTCGTATTTGAGCAAATCACATCAACCCTGCACGACCAACGAGTTCCAGATGAAACAGTTAAGCTATTACTGTTTCCCTTCTCCTTATCTGGAAAAGTCAAGAACTGGCTTATGGAGCTTCCGGCTGGGAGCATTGTGACATGGGCGGATTGTTGTCATGAGTTTCTGAGGAAGTACTTGCCACCATCCAGAGTCGCTCAGCAGATGGCCGAGATTGCAAAATTCACTCAGGAAGAAGATAGCTCATTGGGAGATGCTTGGAGGAAGTTCGGCCAAATTCTCCGTAGATGTCCGAATCATGGGGAGCCATGGCACAAGCTTCTCCATTATTTCTACACTGCACTAGACAAGGAGACAGCTAACCAGTTAGATATGCTAGCTGGAGGTAATTTTATGGGGCTTGGGGCACAACGAGCTCAAGATCTGCTGAATAACGTGTCGAAGAGGGAGACTACACGAGCTGAAACTCGTAGGTACTCCAAACCGGGGGATACAGCCTTAGTCAACAAGATTGAGTCTATGGAGCAAAAGCTGGAATCCATGACCTCAGCATTTCACAGCATGCAACCTCCATCACAAGTGAAGCCCATGGGTGAGTTACTCGCAGATGAGAATCAGGGATATGGCTCCATTGAAGATGTGAATTACATGGGTCCACCACGACAGCAGCAGTGGACTAACACTTACCATCCCAACAACCGCAATCACCCCAAATTTAGCTATGCCAACCCTAAAAGTGGGTTATATGCGCCCGGACAGCAGCCGAATTCTCAGTATCAAGCTCAAGGGAAATTTCAACAGCAACAGGCTCAGCAACCAGAAGAGAAAGAAACAAATGCCTTATTGAGAAAGTTACTAGCTAATCAAGACAGGATGGAGAGCACAATTGTCTCAATACAAGCAACAATAAAGATCCACGAGACTCAGATTGGGCAGATTGCCAATTAGAATGCTAAATTTCCGCCAGGTATGCTTCCTTCCAATACCATTCTTCCTACTGAGCAGCTCAAAGCTATTACTACTCGCAGTGATGTGACTACTCAGGATCCTCCATATCCTAGCCATGCGAGAGCCGAAGCCACAAAAGCTACAGAGAAGGAATTGGGTGAAGAGTTTCCCAAGGCCGTGAGTCCCCAATCAAAGGACACAGTTTAGAATAAAGTAGAGTCCAACAACACTCCAGATCCGGCTACTTATGAGCCACAAATTCCATATGCGGCTGCAATAAAGAGGAATGATGAGGAACACTTTGGGAGATTTATGGATATATTCAAACAATTGCATATCAACATTCCTCTTGTAGAAGCACTTGCTCAGATGCCCATGTACAAGAAGTTCTTGAAGGAAATCCTATAGGGGAAGAAGAGCATAGAACCCTATGCCACGGTAAAGCTAACAGAGACGTGTAGCACTGTCATACAAAGAGACATTCCCAAGATGAGAGTTCCAGGCAGTGTCATCTTAGGCTGCACTCTTGGGGGTGGATATCATACACATGGTCTCTGTGATTTGGGCGCGAGTATTAATCTCATGCCATTGTCTCTATTTCAGAGATTGGGCATTGGTGCGCCGACCCCTGTGAAGATGGGTCTGCAATTGGCAGACAATTCTATAGTTACGACAAATGGGGTGATTGAGAATTTGCTAGTCAAAGTGGGTGCATTTGTATTTCCAGCTGACTTTGTGATAGTGGATATCAAGGAGGATCGCGATGTTCCACTCATCTTTGGAAGACCGTTGTTGAAGACAATGCGCGCAAATGTGGATCTAGAGACTGAGGAGTTGACTATCAAGGCTCTAGACTCATCACTCGTGTTCAAGGCATTTGTTCCGAGCAAGGGGAAGAATAAATTGGCCATGATCAAGTTTAGAGAAGATCGTGTGGATCCTTCTCTTGGGTTGCCTACAGTTTTGCATCCCGATCCACCCGAATCGCAGAAGCAGCCAAATGTGGTGAGTGCACATGATGTGGTGCAGAAGATTAAGAGTAAGAAATTGAAGGAGGAGGCACGTCGGGCTAGACCTCCTTAACATCTTTTGAGGTAACTGGGTCGGGCCGTCGACCTTAAATTTCAAGCGCTTTTTGGGAGGCAACCCAACGTATTTTTATGTTTTAGTGTAGAGAGTGTGTTTTAAATACTGTTGTGTGTTTTACTGTTTTGTTATCTGAAGAGGTGAGAGAGTGAGAATCTGACATTTGAGTTGAGTCGTTTCAAGCCTACAGGTTGCAGGCGCTATCCGGGCTCCCTTCTTGATGCATGTGAAAGAAATGAACAAAAACCGAGAAAGCGACGTCGTGATCACGGATTTTGAGGTCATAGGTTTTGAAGTTTTCCTCCGGCAATTTGGTGTTACTTGTGTAAAATCAGAATTTGCGCGAAACGAGCTTTCCAGCGGTATATAATATGCATGCATCGGAGTTTGGGGGCGCAAACTAGAGACTTTTTGCTAGACGAAGAAGAAAAAAAAAGGTCCGGCTGATACTTACAAAATATGGAAGGACTTTTCTTGAGCAACTAACTGTTTTTGCACGATCAAAAATGTGATCGTGGGATCAAAAGGGTGATCGCAAGATTAGCTTATGTCCTCACCGTAATTTCATTTAAAAAAAGGGGCAATTGTGTCTTTTAGCCTTTTAAGTGAAACAAAAAAGGAGAAACACGCACGGATCAAGCAGCGTGCGTGAGCTTCTGTTTGGCAAACCCACGCGGAGAACTGGAAGAACACAGACGACCATTGCTGATCGGAAAATCGGCGGCAGTCGACGGCGATTGGTGTTTTCTGCGCGGCTCAGCAGCGTCATCCACCTGCGGTGGGGCGATTGTGAAGATTCACCGCGGATTTTCAGACCCACGCAACAAACTCATGACGAAGAAGACCCACGCAGAAGACGCATCGGCAAACGTCGGAAGCTCGTCCGAACGGAAAAATTGCCGGAATCCACCGGCGTTTGGTGAGTTCTCGTCGGCTAATCAGCGCCGACAAAATAGAGGATTTGTCTTTCTTGGAGAAGACACGACGCAGAGACTCCGAAAGCACCACCGACGCTGTCGATCCAGAAAAAATGGCCGGAGATCGACGGAAAGTTGTGGGTTTTGCTCGAATCCGCATCGCCGGCGACATAGAGGAGCTTCTTGTTCGGAACCAACGACAAAACTCACGAGAGACTCACCAACAGTGCTTTCACAAAGCACGTCGTCGATGCTCAACGAACACTTCTGATTGGTAAAATCACCAGAATCCGACGAGTTTTGATGGGTTTTGCTCGTCTGATCAGCGCCGGCGACATCACGTGTTCAATTTTGAAGATTCAGCCCAGCTAAGCATGGGAAGCAGTGAAAGCTAGGGTTTTTGTCACGATAAATCTGCAATTCATTCTCAACCGGTTGGAATTTGATTAAACCGTTTGCGGGGTTGTGACGGGGACAACGAGGAGAAGCTATTGAGCTAAAAATCTCACAACGCGAAAAGTATCGAAAAATCAGTCGTCCGTACGGTCCTTCTTGACTGATTTTGTCGATTTAGCCCCGTTTGAATGGAACTCAAGGGCTTCAGGTATCGCTAATCTCTCTCTTTCGCAGTTTAATTTTATCGAGTCTAGGCACATTGATTAAAAGCCCAAATTTGTTATTGTTGTCGCTTAGTTGCGACGTTTGGGGGCGATTGACTAGTGTCCTAGGATTTATCTGCTAAATTGCTTTCTTGCTTTGATTTAGTACACAATCCTTGTCACGTGCATGTAGCGAATATAATATCTAAATTTGAATTGCTACTTTCTTGTGCAATGAGACCGTTTAGAAGAAAGAGGAGTAAGGCGCATGAGTTTGACTGTAGGAAGACATAAAGTAGTTGAGGCATAGAATGACGGTGGTCCTGAGTAGATACACCGCGCCTCGCATTAGAATTGCCAAGTCCTCTTGATTGATCTCTAAATTCGCTGAGGACAACGAAGCATTCAAGTGTGGGGAGGATTTTTAATCTTGACTAGCCAGTTCGTGTCTGCATTAACCTGTCACATATAGATTGTTAGGGCGTATTGTGTCGTCTTCGTGTTCCGTGTCGTGTGTAGTTTTAGTGTCGTAATGTGTGTGTTAGTGATATATATATATATATATGTGTGTGTGTTAGTGTTTGATTCTTGCACGTTTATTTAATTGAGTCTACCTACCCAAATTGAGTCAGTGTCGAGTCTTCTTTCGCGTCTGGCCTTGCATGTAGAGTTAGAATAAATAAAGTAAAAAACAAAAAAAAAAAAAATTTGAAAAAAAAAACAAGAAAATTTGAGAAAGGGCAATCAAAAGAAGCTTAAAGTTTGGTAGAATCGAGGAGTGTGAGAATTTTAGGCGTAGGGCGTGACTTGTGACCGAGAAGGACAAATTGAGTTCCCCCTAGTATGTATTGAGAGACTTCCTTTACGGGAATATCTACCTATTTTATTACACTTACTTGATTTGCAAATTTAAAGTGTGTGTCGTTTTTTTTACAAGAGTTGAGCTAGGTGTGAGCTAAACAAGCCGAACGTTCATGTGTACGTCTTAGGTAGTCCCCAGCCCGCCTTGTAGTGGCACACAGAACAGCTGTGCGAGGATGCGTATTAGAGCACTCACTGCTTGATAGATCTCACCTTGTAGAACCATTAGAAAGCCCAATTTGAACATTGGTTTTATTCATAACCTCTTGACCTAGGGTGACAATTCTTGGCCTTCATCATAAATCGTTTAGAAGCACCACTTTAGTGCTTCACGAGGGAGTCGTAGTTGAGGGGGTTCGATGAGGGAGAGCTGTACTGCATATACTTGTGAGTTCTACATGATCGCTTGCGTATTATTACATATCTTCGAGGGGATGCGAGGGTGAGTGAGTAGGATTGCACACTTTGGTGTGGCGGTGTTCCATGTCACTACACCATGGACACAGTTGTGGAGAGCCGTGAGTGCGTGACGTCTAATCCGCACAACAATGGGGTGGTTGACCTTAATTGGTGGATTGTGCTAGGTATCGTTTCTTTTCATCATCACGGTGTAGGAGGATCGGTTGGATTAGGCACGAGACTTACATACATTTGATTACTTGAGAGGGGGCATGTTTACATTCTAGTGTGGGGATGTCGACTTTGGACTACGACATTCGAGATTGAGCTTCTGACGACTACATCCCTACACACGCGCCTTGACTATTTGGCGGCTTTGTTTGGTGACACCGTGTACTTCATTGAGTTAGGGGGAGATGAATTTTACTTGTGATATACATTCATTGGATCGTCTATTTCCTCCCCTTAACATGTTTTCTTTGCTTGATTCTTGGAAGACCACTCGGATACTTTTGCAGCATTTTGTTATATTGAGAGATGAAAAAAATATATATATATATATATAAAAAATGAATAAAAAAAGAAAAAAAAAGAGAAAAAAAAAGGAGAGATGGAATAAAGGAATAAATTTGAGCTTATTGGAAAATGAGTGGTGGAAAGTTGCTAGTTCGTTGACGACGGTTTGCATTTCGTGCACGTATCGCCATGGTGGCCACGAAGATCGTTATTGTACCGGGGTTTGAGGGGATCGAGGGCCGAAGACGGTGAGTTTCGGGTTGCGGTTTCTATCATTGTGGTGAGGGTGTGTGAGATGTGGGGTTTAATGTGAGAATGTGACGCTTAGGACTTGTTACTACATAATTATCCTTTTGTCCCTAAGCCTCAACATTCTAAACCGTTAGCGGAGTAGGAGCTCGGACCTTGAACGTGTCTTAGCCTAGCGTAGCCTCTTATTTTTGTCGACACATGCAAAGAGGTAGGTATTCCTTTACATAGTAACGCTAGGCTCTCTATACTAACTAGGGGAAATTCTCGTTGTCGAGTTTAGTTGCAATTCACGCCTTGTTCCTAGATTGATCATCACTCCATGATAACCGGTTTGAGCTAATTGAGATTGCCCAATCTCGCAAAAGAAAAGAAAAAAAAATGTTATTTTGTTATGTGCATTATATATATTGCATTTTCATATTGTTGCAGAGTTGAGTCATGTATTGAGTCGTGTTTATGTCGAGTCGGCTAGTCTTGGTTTGTATGCAAGTGGTGTTTCGAAAAGTATGCAATTAGTTAGACTCGTATCATGATTTGTTGGGGAGAAAATTTGGATATGATGGCAGGTTTTGATAGATTGCTCGGGACGCGCAAATCGTAAGTGTGGGGATATTTGATAACTCCATAATTGGAGTTCTATTATATTGTGATTACTTGTCGTTTCGCGTACTTTCCGATGCATTTATGTGTGTTTTAGGTAGAGTTTTGATAGTTTTGAGCATACTTGAGTATTTGGACTTCATGGTGTAATCCGGGCGTTTTATGCATGTTTTATGCTCTATTTGTCGCATTTGATCTTCCGGTATTTGTTCGTGTTGTGAATTTCAGGAACCGGAAGCGTGGAGTGCGGATTTTGGAGCGGAAGCAAACTTCGGAAAGAAAGAAACTCAAGGAATGCACGAGAGAATAGAAGAAGAGGAGAAGCTAAGAGGAGAAAAAGACTTAGCCAAATTTTCAAGAGGAGTGAAAAGATGCAACCTCACATGGAAGATCATTGTGATCCTACAAAGGTGATCCTATGATCACAAGATCAAAGTGCAAGACCACATAGAAGAGTAACGTGACTCTACAACTACAAAAGGTGATCCTAGGATCACAAATTGTGATCACAAGATCACATATTGGATCTGACGTGATTAGAAGAGGGGTAAAAGTGTTATTTTTAAAACCTTGAAAGGAAGGAACGCGTCTTTGACTTGAAGAAGACCTAGGGCACGTAAAAAAAGGAGATTCATTATTGATCTATTCTACGCCATTGGAGAGCAAGGAGCATTCTTGGGAGCTTGGAGACCATCGTTTGATTCTCTATCTTCTTCCCCTCTCTAGTTTTTGTTTATGATCATTGAAACTTTGTACTTTGATCATGTGTTTTAGTAGCTAAACTCTCTATTCGGGATATCTCATAGGGAACTAGGGTTTTGAACACCATATTTTGGTGATTTATGGATTATGCTTCATGCTTATTAGCTTAATTGGATGTTTATGCTTAGTTATGCTTGATTCATATGCGTAAGTCTATCTTACATATTGTTTGACGTCACAATAAGATTGATCTAGGTGATAATTATTAGAGGAATCAATAGTTATTGCTTGAACTTGAATCTTGCACTAGTCGAATATAGGGTTGAGGAATCTTGCTAGTTAACTAGAACTAAGATTTGATATCAAGATCATAATGCATATTTAAACTTAAGTAGGCTAGAGGAATCAGGTACAAGAGTTTAAATATAGACTTTGGTTGAGGAATCTTCAAAGTGAAATTGCTCGGTTGGCTAAGTAGAAAACATCCGTGTTGTATGAACGTAAATCCTAAGTGGTGTGAATTTCCTAGTGAACCCGTAGAGATATCCTGAACTTGTCCACTTATTAAGTAACTTTTGTAATCATTCTTTGTTAATCGTGAGATTATTCAACCGATTAATTGAGACATTTGTCTTTTAATTTAGTAGAATTAGAAAAACAAAATCATCTTGCTATCCCACAAAAGGTAAAGAAATAATAATTAGTTTACAAAGAAGTCCCTTGGGTTCGACAACCCGGATTTACCGGATTATTACTACACTGACAACTGTGCACTTGCAGTTGGAACGTGTCACTAGACCATTTGAATCAAAAGTAACGAAGCAAGAGACTTTGGCATCAAACGTAAAGAGATGGGCTAAGGATAATACTTTTTGATCCATCGCATATTGATAGGGCTTGGGGTTGTTGCAGTCCCATGAAGTCTTTGGATTGTGCAGTAACCGTTGTCGAAGACTTCTTTGACTTCAAATGGCCCTTCCTAGTTAGCTGCGAATTTTGGATGAGCTGCCTCCCGCATGAAATGATCTGAAGCTCGCAGAACCAAGTCCCCAACCGCAAAATCTCGGCGTTGAACCGTTTTATTATATGCGCGCGAAATTCTTTCCTTGTACCTTGTGTTAGCCATCTTAGGTTGTTCGCGCTTTTCTTCCTGCAGAATCAGGTTATGATCACGTTGATTTTCGTACAAGGCATGAAAGGCTATCCTTGCAGAGTAAACTTTTATTTCTTCTGGTACGACAGCTTTAGCTCCATAGCATAGAAGGAACGGGGAAACTCCCGTGGGGGTCCTTGGCGAAGTGCGATACGCCCATAAAGCCAGATTTAAAGAGTTTGCCCACTTCTTGTGATCATCCGCGACCATTTTACTCAAAATCCTTAACATCGTCTTGTTGGTTGCTTCTGCTTGACCATTCCCTTTCGGGTAATAAGCCGTGGAGCAGACTTGCCTTATGTTGTATTCTGCCAGTTTCGCAGCCACATGGCGATTTACGAAAGGAGTGCCGTTATCCGAGAGGATGGTATTAGGGATCCCAAATCGGTATATGATGCTTTCCTGAACAAAGTTGACTACTGCGAGCGCATTTACTGTTTTAAGCGGCACTTCATCCACCCACTTAGTAAATAGCTCTGTCGCAGTCAAGATGAACTGGTTTCCATGCGAGGTTGGTCGAATGGGACCGATAAAATCTAAAGCCCAGGTGTGGAATGGCCAAGGTGTTCCCAATGCGTGTAAATCTTTAGCGGGAGCATGCACGAGATTTCCCTTGAATTGACATTCCTGACATCTTTTCACCTTGGTACGACAATCTTCCTCCATTGTGGGCCAAAATTAGCCAACAGTGAGGAGTTGCCTGCACAGCTTCGCACCTCCCTGATGCTCCACTTGATGAGATAAGTCCATCAACTCTTGCGCTTCTTGGTTGTCTAGACATCTGAGTAGATTGCCCTCGTGGTCTCTTTTCCAAATTATGTTTTCAGGCACAACGTATCGAGCCACCTTTCTTTTAAGCTTCTCGGCTTCCTTCCTCTGATCGGGCTCGATTCCTTCCGTCAAATAGTCAAAGAGTGGCTTTCTCCAATATGTGTCATCATCAATCACACAATCTCCAAAGAGTCTTTAATTAATGTGCAGGTCACGCAGTTTCCTTGAATGATTGCGGCGAACGTGGACATATTCGGCAAATGGATCCCATATCTCTGGGCTTTTCGATAGACAGAAACTTCACTTTCCCCACAAGAATGTTGGTGAATCTTTTCGAATAATGCCTGTCCCTCCTGCTGCGAGACGCACCACATGAGTATTCCTCCTTGCCCCTTAAAGTAAATGGATTTGTCGTGTATGCAGTATCCCTTGGTAAATGCCCAATTTTCTTTGCTTGTTCCTTCAGCAATTGCGCACAGTATTGGCTTTCTCAAATCCTCATATTTTGCGGATTCCTCTTCGCATACTTCCTGCGTCAAGGCTGGAGTTGCTCTAACCTCGATCGAAATTCTCGTCGGACATTTGTCCGCACTAATTTTGGATCCTAGAGTGGCTAAAGCATATGCATGCCGATTATCATCCCTAGGCGTGTGCTCGTACTTGACATCACAAAATTTCTGCACCAGCTTCTTTACCATAGTCTGATAAGGCAACAAATTGACCTCCCTCAACCCATATTCGCCCGAAGCTTGCTTGACGATTAGCTTGGAGTCCCCCATGACCGTCAGATTGCTAACTTCCAGTTCCTTGGCCGCGCGGAGTCCCGCGATCAGGGCCTCGTACTCCGCTTCATTGTTCGTTACTGGAAAATCTAGCTTGGTGGACATTTGGATGACCTCCCCATCTGGTTTAGTCAGAACGATGCCAATTACACCATCTTTCCTTGTCGATGACCCGTCGGAATGAAGCTTCCAATATGGTGAATCAATTGCATAGATCTCAGGACCTTCCAGTTCCTCTTCTATCATGGGTTCGTAGCTGTTGTCTGGGAATTGTGCTAAAAGGACTGCCACTGCTTGCGAATTGATTGCTCTTGTTCGAGCACATGTAATATCGTACTGCGAGATAGCCATGTACCATTTTGCTAATCTTCCACAGGGAGAAGAATGACTCAAGAGATACCGTATGAGGTCGCTCTTCGTAATCACTACGACTTTGTACGAGGCGAAATAATGCTTTAACTTCTCTATCACGAAAAACAGAGTGAGGCAATGACGTTCAATATCTGTGTACATTGACTCAGCCGGCTGTACCACGCGAGAGATATAATAGATCGACCTTTCCTACCCTTCATATTCTTGGGCTAGCAGTGCCCCTATGGATTTCTTGGTTGATGTCAGGTACAAAAAAAGTTGTGATCCCAACTGTGGTGCAATCATCACTCTTGGCAATGTCAGCAAGTCTTTCAGCTTCCCGAATGCGGCTTCATGCTCCTCGTCCAATTATACACAACGTTATTTTTGAGGAGATCACCAAAGCAGAAGGTTATTTCTGCAATTGCTGGGATAAATCTCCGAAGATAAGACAACTTTCCCAGGAACGTCTTCAGGGTGCTTTCATTATGCGGTGCTGTCAAGCTGGTGATAGCCGAAATTTTTGCAGGGTCAGGTTCAATTCCCTGACGATGGATCACGCGTCCCAAGAACTTCCCCGAAGTCACTCCAAACGCGCATTTCATGGGATTCATCTTTAATTGGAAACTTTTGCATCTTTCGAATACCTTCGGCAGGTCTCCCAAATGGTCTGCTTCCTCTCTTGACTTGACAACCAGATCATCAACATAGAAATCTACCTCTGATGCATCATGTCATGGAAAAGAGCCGTCATTGCTCGCTGATAAGTTGCACCCGCATTCTTGAGTCCAAATGGCATAACTGTGTAGTTAAAGACCCCAACTGGCGTGATGAACGCAGTCTTTCTTGCATCCTCAGGATCCATCTTGATCTGGTTATATCCGATGAAACCATCCATGAAGCTGAACATCCGGTGTCCTGCGGTAGAGTCGGTGAGAAAATCGATGTTGGGCAAGGGGAAGTTGTCCTTTGGACAGAAACGATTTAGGTCCCTGAAGTCCACGCAGATGCGAAGCTGCCCATTCTTCTTTACCACTGGCACGATTTTTTCCAACCAGGTGGGATGATGATTTGGCTCGATGAATTTAGCGTTCAACAACTTCACTATTTCTTGCTTGATCTTCACATTTATTTCTGGTCTGAAGCTTCTTGCACTTTGCTTCACTGTCTTGGATCCCTGGACGACATCCAATCTGTGCATTTTTACACTCGTGTCCAGACCAGGCATTTCATCATATTCCCAAGAAAACATGTCCCTATACTCTGTCAGCAACTGCAGCAATCTTGATTCCTCTTCGCCTGTGAGGTCCGCGCTCAGGAAAACAGGCCTTTTCTTTTCTTCATTTGGACTTAGGAATACTTCTTTCAGTTTCTGCTTTTGTGGCTTCGGCTTATCCTCCTTACACTCGGGCGCTTCTTTCAACTTGTCCTCCGGGACCTCTGACCTCAGCTTGTCCTTCTCCGGGCCTTGCTCAAGTTGATTGATTTGCCCAGGGATATCCCCATGTTTGGATGGGGGTACCCCCGCGCACCTTCATATGCGGTAGCATTTCTTTCCATTAGAGTAGAAACTTTCTATCTCCTTTCCCTTATGGTCATGCTTTACCACCCTCTTCAGAGTGTACACATTCTTCCTTTGGTACACAACCTGTGATGCCTCATCGCGAGCAAGCATCTTTTCCTTGGTATCCTCTCTCGTCACCATTACTCCCGCTGGTGACTGGTGCTTGATGTCTTCCCATCGAGGCAGAGGAGTCAGATTGAATGGTCCCGGCGTCTGTTCATCCGCCATTTCAGTGAACCACACTACTTCACTGAGATGCGCTTCATTCAGATTAAAGTGGTTCACCGAAGCCGGTATCTCGACTACCCTGCCATTCCAAATGGCCTTCATCACCTTGTGGGGTGTTGATGGAACCGCATCAAAGCGATGAATCCATGCTCGCCCTACGATCATGTGGTACGTAGTATTTGCATCAATGACGTAGAACTTGGCGGAGCACTTGATCTTCCCTATATGGATACCAAGGCGAATCCAACCCATAGTCATTCTAGAGTTACTTCCGAATCCCATCAGCGAGGATGGGCGTCTGACGATTTTCTTCTCAGGGATCCCTGCCAACTTCAGATTGTTGAGCGAAACCACATTAAAAGCTGCACCTCCGTCAACAAACGCCCTTTTGAACTCAACGTCGTTGATCACTGCTGTTACATACAAGGGATTCTGATGGCTTGAATCCGTCTTCTAGTCGCTTTCGGCGAAATTCATTATCTTTTATGTCGAGCGAGAGTCCCTAACAACTTTCCCGTTGGAGATGACAATGCCCTCTTCGAAGTCCTCTGCTACCCTGAGGATTGCCTTTGTCATTTCTTTCCGGCACTTTTCCGAAAAGTTCATATCATCGAAGAATTTTCTGAAACCGTGCGACCCCTTCATCCTGTCAGCACGCGAGTCTTCGGTGTCCATGCTGTAATCTTCCTCGTCATGGACTTTAGCAATGATGGGCAGAACATCTTCCGTAATCTTTTCGAGGTCCATGATCGCAATCATGGATAATTCTTTGTCCTTCGGCTCTTGCTCTGCATGGTCCGGCAGCGGATTATTGCGCACATCTTGCCTTTGGTCACTGACAATCAGCTCCCCTTCTTTCATTTTCCGGCTCACAAGGTTCCTGAGCTTCTTGCAATCAGCCGTGGGGTGCATAACCTTTCCATGGCATTCACACCACTTCGGATCCCTCACCATCTCCCTGGAGGGTGTTCTTTCGAGCGGAGGTAAGACCCCGTCCTAGCGCCACTGTTTGCATAAGTCGATCACCTCCTCCAAAGAACATGGTAGAGGGGTGCATCCGAGGTCGCAACCCTGGGTTGCTTGTGTGGCGAAACTGTATTGACTTCAGTTTCGCGCCCCCTCTTGTAACTAAACCTCTAAATCTTGAAAGTGGGTCCCCCAGGAGATCGCTCAGGGGCGTGTTTCTTCTTTTGCCTCTCAACTATAGGCTCTATGTTCTTGGTACATTCAATTAACTTCGAAAAATTAGGAGTTTGCAAGTTAATTAACATACCCTTGTATTCGTATCGCATACCTTGTAGGCGTATCTCCACAAGCCTGCCCTCGAGCACTTCGTCTCTGCATTCCAACGATTTGGCTCTGAAATTTTTGATGAAGGTGACACCATCCTCGTCACGCTTCTGATACATTCTCGAAAGGTGTATCATCGTAACCTTCTCCTCCATCTGGAAGAACTTGGTATAAATCTTCTGAACCATGTCATCCCAGGTCTTAAACAGATCCAGCCTCCAACGTCTTGTACCATTGTAAGCCACATTTCTCAAAGACTTCGGGAATTCACGCATCAACAAATTGGGATCAACCCCGTATGGCCCCATCACATCAATGAAGCGCATAACATGCTCTTGGGCATTCCCATTTACATCATCAAATTTGTCCCACTTAGGGGCCTTATACCCTGCGAGGTTTGGCATCAGTTAGAGCTCCCGCGGGATAGGAGGGGCATTGTCAACCTTCATAATAATGGTGTCTGCAAAAGGTTGGTTGGCCAGGAAGGTCTCTATGCGCCAATCTAAAGTCGTCATGCTTGCTGGTGCACTCCCTCCCACAACAGGAGGAAGGGTTACAGCTGGCGGAGACACATATACAGCAGTTGGGTTAGGGGTATAGGCCATATTGCTTACGGTTATTGGTGGAGAAGGCAAGGGATATTGCGAAGAAATGTTGGAGGGAATAGCTGAAGGTTGGGGCATAGGTGTGACAAGGGACGGTGGTTGGATCGTTTGTCCCTGAATAGAAGGTGGCTGAACCATTGCTGGTGGGCTTTGTAAACTAGGGTTTGGCGGTATAGGTATTACCTCTGTTCCCTGAGGGGCAGGGGTTCCGGCTCCTTGAGAAACAGCAGCTCCCGGTGCCTGATTCGCGGCAAGAGTTCCCAAAATGGCCATTATCTGAGCCATTTGTGCGGATTGAGCCTGAAGAGCTTTCGCCTGGCGCTGGAGAGTGGTATTCAATGCCTCCAAGGTTGGAGTACCGCCGGTTGCCACAGAATTGTTGCGAGTTTCCTCCTCTGAGGTCGTCTCGGTTGAGGGAGATCTGTTGCTGACATCCTCATCGTGAGACATGGCTGCTTGCAATGGTAAGTTTCACGTCGGGTTCACCAAATGTGTACGGGAGAATACTTTGAGGAAGATTCAACGTACACCAACAAAACAGGGGATAAGAGAAACACAAGAGAAGTAGGGTTGTGAGTAGGGAGAGAGTAAGACAGTAGTAGCTGTATGAGAGAGAGACAGAGTTTTGGCAGAGCTTCCACGTAGTTCAGGCGATTAGTCTTATGTAAGGAAGGGTTAACGATCCTATATATAGTGGAGAATATGACCGTTGTAGTGGGTTAATGCGCCCATTAATGATGGCTTAATTACCTTAACCCCAACGGCACGTTCGTCCGCATATATAGGGACCGTTACACACTTCGTCCGCGTATACCGGAACCGTTATGAGGTTGACCGGGTTTATGGAGCTCGTGGCCATAAATCTCTCAAAGCAGTTACTAAAGGTCGCGCGTGGGCTTGCTTGTCGCTCGCGCGCGACGAAACTTACTCTAGCCTCCAAACCACTAAGTCCCTACAAGTCCCGTGGTGATGTGCGAGGGCCCTGTCTCGCAGCCCCCACGTGGATCAGCGCGTGTGGTGATCTAGTGTGTGTGGAGCACAGCTAGGTGTGCTGGATGATTGCCACGTGGCTGTGATTTGTCTATCTGGAAAGCACTATCTACAATAGTCCAATAACTCCCTATTGACTGCATAAAAGCCTCTATTCTAATCCTACTCATGTACGGATTCGTCCATCTTGGAAATTAGTCCTACTAAGTTTGCAAGCTACTGCATATTGATCATTCTAATTAATTAATTATATTAATTACTTCCCTATTATAGTTTAATCCATAGGGAGTGTGACCCCATAGTTTTCTACTTAGTTGGTAGTAACTATTTACTAACATGGAGCGGCCTCTAGCAAGACATCCATGCTACCCAACTAATAGAAATAGTCATCCGACATGCCTTGTGCAAGTTTTGTCTCATCCCTTTGTCACCATATCTAAATTGGACACGAGACAAACAAGTCACACTCGTATATCCAATCCATAGTTTCTCGATCATGGGAATAGTTTCATCCATGCAGATAACATCAATATCCCATATTGATTTATCTGAGTCTGGCCAGACATTCTATGAGCACCATCCCTCGAGTGTCAGTGAATATCTACTCCCGTTATGTTGGAGGGAAAAATTCTATCTACGCCACTACCATCTCTAAGCTTGCTTCTTTATTGTATCCGACGAACGCCTTTATTACTACCCAATTACGGTGTAGCATTTTACGATGTCAAAATACAATAATCCACAACTGGAGGATATAGTGACTTCAAGTGTAAGGATGACAATACCATCATCACTACGAGAAGCACTCGTGACTTACATAACTTGTATGTAACTTTCTCGTCATGGGTCAATCCAGTATGCCATTACTCCAAATGCATACTCATGTGTTGGATCGTGATATCTCCATATCAGTCCAACCCCATACTAGTCTATAGTTGATCGCCCTGTTAATCAATATAATAGACTATGGATATTTAAGATAAACAACATATTTTCAATATAAGGACTTCATTATATTAAATGTCTCAATAAATAATACAATGAATATTCTAGCCAAAGGTAATGTTCATACTAAATAAGATTGCCTCTAGGGAATCTATTCCAACACTCTGTTCCTCTCTGAATTGCATTTAGATATTGTAACTGATTAGAGATTTGAGGTAGATTGAGTTGTGTTAGACAACTACTGTGTTGTTGGGGCTTTGATGTATTGGATTGTTCTGAGGTTCTTCATAGGTGTGAGTGTGGGGTTTGATTAATTGAATTGATATTCTTAACAAGGAATTCTAAACATGTTTGTCATGTTTGTGTTGAATCAATGTCTGAGTTTGGTTGAGTTGAATTTATGTTTTTTTTGAGATTATTTTGGTGGCGGTGCACTGTTATTGGGCGGATTCTGTGTAGTGCGGCAGCAGTGGCGGTCATAGTAGGTGGTGTTCTTATTTTTATCGGATATACAATTTTACGTTAAAATAAATAATTATTCGCCGACTAACTGAGCATCCATTCAGTAATTAAGTGCATGTTTGGTATCCCCGATTTTTATCCAATTTGATTAAAATCGGCCTCTTTTTAACAATCTTGTTTGTTATGCCAGCAGAGTTTAATCTGATAATCTGCAGATTAAAATAATCTTTTTGCAATTGTAGAATCTTTAAAATTGGTGATTATGCAGCTTAAAATCTCTAACAAAGTAATTTTAGTATTTTTTTTCAGTTATAAACACGTGTATTCAATTGCTTGACTTTAGAGCTCTTTAAATTTTATCAAATGGGTCAAGTTAGTGATCTATAAATTCAGCTCATACCAAACAGATTGTGATTATCAGTTAAGTTGGATTTTCTTTTCAGATTATTTTCAGCCGATCATTGAGATTTTCACCTGGTACCAAACAGGCTCTAAGCCTTATTATTATTTTAAATGTGTGCGGTGTTACTAGGTGGTAGTTTTAGATATCCATTGTGTTCTTGGTGTTCACGTTATGGGTATCAAATTCTTATTCTTCTACTCAAATTAAATTAAAATTATTGGTGAGAGGTGCAATTTTCTTAATTGGCTAAGGTTATATTAGACTTTTATTAAAATTAAGGGTAAAATAGTCAATAAAAATAAAAATAAATTTTATGGACGAGAAATGACAGCAGAGTATTATTTGTCCTCAGATTTTCGGTTCGAAAGGGACTAAATGGTCTTTATCCAAAAAAACAGGAGGGTATTTGTATTTAACCCATACACAAGGGGTGGAAATTGTGTTTTACCCTTGTTCAAAAGACGAGCATCTCTTTTTCCGTTATCAAACATTTGCTAGCACAAGGCTAAGGTAGATTTATTTCAGGTCACCATCTTATCTTTTTAAGGCTGGCTTTTGTAGTGCGTTTGGTTTCCTCCATTTATTTTCAATGTTATGATAAAGTTTCACTTCTTAAATAAATACCTTTTCGATTTTACATATGATCCAATTTAGATCTGTGCCTTTTCGATTTTTTTTTGAAACGTCCTTTTCGATTTCACTTATGATTATGGTTAGTGTATTATTTCTTGAAATTAAGCTGTAAAGTGATATCTATATAAAAAAAAGTACGCTTCTTTCCTTAGAAAACATGTCCCTTGGACGTGGTGGAGGTGGCGGCATTAATATAATTGTGTATTATTGATAACAACGTAAAAAGTACACGTCTTTCCCCTAAAAAAATTACACGTCTTTCCTTAGAAAAATGTCACTCGGATGTGGTGGAGATGGCGGCATTAATAAATCACTTAGATTTGACTGAGTGTCAGGATAATTAAATGAAGACTTAATTACTTAATGCATATCTCCAGTATATCCAAACTAACACATTGCAATCCCCAAATTTTAGAATGGGTTATTGGATCCTCAAGTTTTGATAAGTCATACTAATTGTAACTAGTAAAAAAGTCATCCTAACACCATTCATATCTTGAGGGTAAATGTGGCAATACACAAATAGCTAATAAAAAATGAAAAAAGAAAATAAAAATGGGTGAAGATGAGGATAAAGAAGATGATGAGAAGATGGCGTCCTTTTCTCTCCCGTATTTCTCCATCCCCTCCTCTCTATCGCCTATTTCGCGCTCTCTCTCTCATGCTTTAAATTGTGCTTCAATCATCAACTCATGCGTGGGTTACATGGACCACGAACAATCCATGTTCTCTTACCCCGAAAACCTTCCTCTTAAAATCCAACTTAACTCAGTTCGAGTTCTAGGTCAGATTGCAGGATCTGATCGTGATTAAATCGCCCAGAGAATCCACAGGTGTATTAAGAAACGGTAAATATCAAGAAACTAAGAATTTACATTATCTCCGGCGTACATGGTGATTCCGTCGATCTCCTAGCCCAGATTCCGACGATTGTCGGTCGTTTTGGCGACAGGGTTCTTCAATATGGTTTCTCTGGGTTCGAATTAGCCTACTTCCTCTAGATTCGTTACAAGGTGAAATATGAAATTGAGGGAGGGCTTTCAATCTCGAGGTCATGGGTAACTCCCGGTTGTGAATTTTGGCATAGAGCATCTCCAGCAATGTTATGTAAAAGAAATGCAAATTATACATAAAATAACATTTTTGCATTTTGCGTGTCCACCAATTTTACCAACTCCAGCAATGCAAGCTAAAAGTTAGGCATATTAGTTTTCTAAAATTATTTATTATAATTATGATATTATAACAATTCTATTACAAAGTAGGAACAAAACAAAAAATAGAAATATACCTACAAAATAGGAAAACAAATAAGATGGCGAGGGATGATTATCGCCAAACTTGGCGATCAAGATGCATGACATCTGTTTTGCATGAGGGGATGCATGTTCTGCTGGATCGCATTTTTCACCCAAGTTCTTTATATTTTGCATAATAAATCGATTTGCATTGCTTGCTGGAGATGCTCAATACCCAAAGAGGTTGATTGTCAGTGTGTGCATTTGATGGTGATGTGGTTCTAAGATTCAGTCGGAACCTGGGCTACGTGGTGGTGTTGGGGGTTGCAGTGATGACTACAAAGGTATATGTTATAAGGAGAAATTGTTGTTTGCTCTAAGAGAAAATGACGTGGATTTTCTCTAACCATACAGTACACGTCAGGAGGAAAGAGAATGAGGTCATCTCCAATGGTGGTGAGAGGCAAGCCTTTTGGGTGGATTAGCACCTCCAACAAGGAGGTGGCAGTGGCGAAAAAGGCGGCTAACCCACAGGGGCGGGGGCGATGAGCACGCAGGCGAGACGTGCGTGGCCCACCAATCTTGTCTCCCTCCCTCCTCTGTTCCATTGGTTTCTCTTTTTTTTTTCTTTTTTTTTTCTTTTCTTTTTTTCTTTAATTCAGAGTTGTTAATGGAGTGGATATTAGATATGGGGAAGAAAAAGTAGGAGAAATTTGTGGGATATAGGTTCGATGTTGAATGGGATATCCGTGAGATTCATAATGATCTAGCTTTTTATTAGGAAATTTCAAAAAATTAGGAGCAGTTATTTTGATTTATATTTATTTATTTTTTTGTGAGATATCATTAATAATTTAATTAGATCGACTTTTATGGTTATTTTAATTTATTTTAATTTCTTTTCTTGTTTGGTTTGTTGATAAGATTTGTAGTGTTAATAATTATCTACTAGTAATTCTTCTTAAAAAATGTGTTAACGATTTATCTTTTAGCAATCTCGATGATTAATATATGAAAGATTGCCAACTTAAAAAATAATAATAAACATAAATAGATTCTTATCTAAAAAGGACATTACATATTAATAAGCAAATTGTGACACTTGAGAAACAAAAACAATAATGAGGTACAAAGCATGAAATATCAAAGAAATTACAAACACAAATTACAACAAGTAATAAGACAATAATGCAATAATATTTTTAATTGGCTTGGCCCAGTCTCGCCCACAAATGTTGAATGAGGTCTTCTTGAAGACGGGTATTCAACGACTTCGACCTAATTGACGATATCGCATCATGTACTGATCCAAGTCAATATGCCCTGTTCTTGGATTAGAATCCACGGTTGCTCCATCGTAAGTCATTTCCCGAGCTCTACGAGAATTGTTCGCATATGTCTCGTCTTCGTCTGAATCATCGTCATTATACTCGTCCCTCTCGTCTTCCACAATCATGTTGTGCAATATTATGCACGTCATCATGATGTTGTGTAGTTCAGCACGATTCCACCATCTTCCTCGCTGCTTAACAATTGCAAATCTAGCTTGAACGATGTCAAATGCTCGTTCTACATCCTTCCGGTAAGATTCTTGCATTCTCGAGAAGTGTTGTTCCTTCAGTGTCTTGGGATTCTTTATGGATGCAACAAATGTACCTCATCTAGGATAAATTCCATCTACAAGATAGTATAGTATATGGTGTTCTCTTCCAGCAACCTCATATTGGACGCTCGGGGCATCTCCAAGTGTCAGACGATCGAACAGAGGTGAACCAAGCGTAGCTAGATCATTCCGTGAACCCGGCATGCCGAAGAATGCATGCCATATCCAAGTATCATGGCTAGCAACGGCCTCCAGAATTATAGTTGGCTTATGTGACCTTCCTTGAAAGCCCCCTGCCAAGCTGTGGGACAATTTTCCATTGTCAGTGCATGCAATCCAGTGAACCAATCATTCCAGGAAACCCTCGGCGGTCACCTTTCTCAAGCAATACTTTAAGATTCGCTGGGGTAGGAGCACGGAGATACTCATCTTGATAGATGGATACCACAGTTTTGCAGAAACCCTCGGCCAACTCCCCCCTCACAAGGTACAATGCCAACTGCCCCGCAGTACATGCCCGAGTCACAACCGTGGGAAAATTCATTTCCAACAGCAACCCATCACAAAACAAATTTAGCATCTGATTTCGAGGAACCAACACCATCTCCGACTCTTCACACTAATCCTGTGAGCGCAAGTGGTTCTAGGTCGAGTGGAAGAACTCAAGCAAAGGGTAAGAGGAAGGTTAACGTACCCTCACCAGTTTCAGACCTTATTGAACAAATGAAGCAATCAAGAGAGGCCAATTATATGATCGCAGCTGAGGCACAACAAAGACATATTGAAGTGCAAGAAACCAAGAATAAATTTCTTCAGATGAAGGCAGAAGAAAATGAGACATATATAATGTCTAGGGATACCTCAAAACTGACACCGGGCCAAAAAGAACATTTTGCTGCAAAGAGGCGTGGAATTAATGCTCGTCGCAACCTATTCCGAGACTCTTCTTTGTTTCCAATCTCAGGAGACCTTCCTCCATAACGTTAGATGTTTGGAGAAATTGACTGTTGTGACGTTTTGCTTTTAGTTTATTATGTTTTTGAGTATTTTGGTGTTCTATTTCTTTGAACGGTTGTTCATGTATTTTTATTTTGTAATCAATTATTGTGCGTGCAAGAATGAAGTCAGTTTTTTTTATCATAGTTATTAGTTGTTACAAATAAAATAAAGCCAACTTTTTTTCAAATTTGAATATGTTTTTTAATTATTGTATTAAAAATCATTTAATTATTGCGAATTCATTATTATATTTTGGACAAAAAAAGAATTCATAATTATATATTTAATAACTGGATATAACTAATTAATGAATTAATAAATATAAAATAATAATGTAATTGAAGTAGTCGAATGAAATAATAAAGGATGGTGGGTGGAGGGGGTGTGTGAGACCTCCACTGTTGGAGGGTAAATGACAGTCTTGTGAATATTAAGAAGTTGAACAGTGGGGTCAGGTGAAGGAGACCTTCACCATTGGAGTTGGCCTGAGTGGCAGACAAAAGAAAGTGGATTCCTACATGTTCCTGACGTGTCCTGTATTGTATTGCTTAGAGCACCATGTCATATTGCTCTTGGAGCAAGCAATAATTACTCTGTTATAAGTGTTCATGCGTGAAACTAAATAGACAAATATATCCCTTCAATAAAGGACATGATAGTCAACCATTTTTCCTAATTTCAATTAGTATGATTTATCGAAAATGAGGAATGCAATAAGCGCATTTTAGAAATGGGGGTTTTAAGGTGTTAATTTGGATATATTGAGGATATGCATTAAGTAATTAAACCTTAATAAAATTATGATAGTGGAAGGCCATTTTCCTTTATATATTAAAAGAGAACACTTTACGTACTTAAACTAGCACAAGTTGTAGCATAGTGAGTGGTGGAGTCTCAATAATGGGGTGATGACATTTTAACATAAAACTAGGTGACAGGGTAGGATTCTAAATGTGCTCCCAGGACACCACACTTTCAGTGGCGGAGCCAGGAATTGACGAGTGGGGTGGCACAATTCACAATTTCAGGGGTGCACCTGAAGTGGCGCACGAATTAAATTTCGTTGGGGATGCACTTTTGTCATTTAAAGAAGGGTAGATATGAAAAAAACCCAAAATATAAGGGGTATTCTAGTAGTAAACGAAAAGTTCAGGGGTGCACTTGCACCCCCGTGCCCCTATGTCCCTTCGCCCCTGCACACTTCTTCAGAAAAAATCAAGTAAACGCATAGTTATTAAACCCGGACCGACTCGGCCGGTGAACAAGACCCGGAACCGGTCCAGGTCACTACTTGGTTACCTGCCAAAACCCGGTCTGACCCGGCGGGTTTGTGATCAACTCGGTGACCCGGTCCGGGTTAACTGGGTTGAATTGGTCCGGGATTTACATGTTTTAAGTATTAAAAAATAAATTGAAATGCTCATTTAAACATTTTTATTGAACGTTTGTTTGATTTCATTCATCATAAATGTAAAAACGTGTTAAACAATACTTAAAATTAATAATTCGAGCTATTATCAATTTTTAATATATTCCACTATAAATATGTACTATAATATATTATTAATAGTTTGTTATTGACCCACCGGTCCGACCAGTGACCCGCCGGTTGGACCGGTGACCCAGTGACCCGACATCTTTACCGGGTCAATCACCAGTCCGGGTTTAATAACTATGAGTAAAAGTTAAAATTAACAAATCAGAAAATTAAAACTGACAAATTCATATAAATACACAAATTTAAGATTCAACATGCTCATTGTTATAGCACTCCTACCTCACTACAATGAAGGGAAACGAAGAAACACACAAGTTTTACGTGATTTGCTAATCGCTGGCACAAAGTGTGCTAACTGCATCTAAGGCAAAGAACAAATCTTTATTTATCAAGAGGAACGATTACAAACGATTGCATAAGTTTATAGAAACCATAAGAGTACTTTTATAGTGCCCATGATCGCCCTAAACCGACTTAGGATAATAACGAAACAAACCAGATTTTTCCCTGCCCCGAACTAGGTCGTGCGACCTAGTCTAGAGGTCATGCGACCTGCAGTAGGTCGTGCGACCTAGTCACAGAGTCGTGCGACCTAATTTATCCCCCAAATTTCTGCAACCTGTTCCTTTTATCTCCCTCATGCTGCTCCGTGATCCTATTGTTGCTTTGGGTGATTTCTTCACATTCAAGACATCAATCCAACAAATCTCCACAATGACTTGAATTCTCTCGCCAGCAACAGCTGTTCATCTTCTTTTAAACAAAGATTGCCTTCTTCGCACTCAATATCTCTCGTCACAGAGACTCACGGGATCACAAAACAATGATTTTTTTTGATAATTTTTTTTCATCGTATTATTACTCTACAACACCATGAAAAATTTATCAAAAAATACATTATATTACTATCCAAATCACTAATTAAAAGTAATACCGTGAGTAGTGATAAACGTCAAATTTGGAACAAAAGAGGGAAGAGTGTGGTAGAACTGGTCAAAGTTTTCCGACCATCGAACCGGTGATGTACCGGTTCATGGTCGGATCGGTTCTGCCGCACATTAATTTATATTTATAATTTTTTGCACAAAAATAGTAAAAATAATAAAAAATAGCTAAAAATATACTTGAATATTTTATTTTGAAGCTTATTTAGTGTTGTAATATTTTTATAGTAATAGCTATGCTTAAAAAATAAACACACACACACAAATTACTAAATTAACCAAAAATAATATATTTTGATGAAAGATAACTAACACACAACTACATCCACAAGTCATATAAAATAAATATTTGATGAAAGAACTAACTTTCCTCTATAATATTTTTAATGTAGACCTATATTTGTGAAAGAAATGTTTTTGAACATTTATTACAATAGTTGATGAAAAAATATATATTGTGAATTGATGTTTACTATGGTTTGGGATTAACAACCATCAAATGTAGATATAAATACTTTTCAAATATTAATATGGTATGCAAAATAAAAGAACCTAAAAAAAAAGCTGCTAATGTTCTTTAAAAAGAAAGGAAACTTGTTTCTAATAAAAAAAAGAAAAAGAAAACGAAAGGGAACTTGCTTATTTGAAGAATGAAGTATTAAGTACAATGACTACTTTTAAATCGTGAATAGCGGGTTGGCGGGGTGATAAGTACCTACTGTTGAACACCCTAAGGTCCAGGTTTCGATTCCCTTGATAGTACTAATCTTTTTAATTGAAGAAGAGAACCGGCGGGTTCGGCGGTTTAACTGCCGGTTCGCAATGACGTTGCATAGTTCGTCTACATATACGGTTTCATTACCTGACCGGACCGGTCAAGTACCGGTTCGCCGATCCGGTCCGGTTTTTAAAACTATACTACTGGTCACGACCCACAATTTTGTTGACGAACTTCTGTTTTTCCTTTATCAAGCATTTGCTAGCACAACTTAGGCTAAGATAGATTTATTTCAGGTCACCATCTTATATTTTTAAGGCTGTACCTTTTGTAGTGCGTTTGGTTTTCCTCCATTTATTTTCAGTGTTATAATAAAGTTTCACTTCTTACAAAAACTAGGAAAGCACCCGTCCCTCCGGGACTACCTGCAGAGAGGCATTAATGTGTGTAATAAACTTTTGAACCTTGAGTTAATCCAGGCCTTAGATCTCTGTCAAATCTCATGACTATTATTAAGCCAACACTATGAAAATAATAGTAAAAGTAGGTCCTTTTTGCTTAGTATATAAATATATTTTATTCAGATATGTGCCTTTTCGATTTCACTAATGATTATAATTAATGTATTATTTCTTGGAATTAAGTTGTTAAGTGATAACTATATATAAAAAAAAGTACGATTCTTTCATTGGAAAACTTGTCACTAGGATGTGGTGGAGGTGGCGGCGTTAATATAATTGTGTATTATTCTTGAAAGTAAGCTATTAGTGATAACAATATATAAAAAAAAGTACAGATCTTTCCCCTAAAAAAGTACAGATATTTCCTTACAAAATTTCACTAGGATGGTGGAGATGGCCGCGTCAATAAATCTCTTAGATTTGACGAGTGTCACGATAATTAACAAAATTATGATAGTGGAAAGGCCCTTTTCCTTTTTATATTAAAAGGGAACACTTTATTTAAGGAGAACATATCTTAACACACATAGATCACAACGTATGATTAAAGCGGAAGATTCACGTGTTTACCTCTTCTCCTAAGCTCCTACGCAGCGGATGATTGAAGGACCTTTGTTGTTGCTTTCTCTAACACGCTTACGTCTTGCTCCCAACGGTTTGGCTTGAATCACTAGGACGAAATCTCTTGTTCACACCACGTTCCACCAATGTATGCTAGTTGTAGAGAGATGCTAGGGTTCTTGAGAACTGTATTCTGATCAGCACATGATCTCTACAAATCTCTACATTATTTAGTAGGAGATTGTCTCCTTATATAGAGAGAACTTCTAGCTAGTTTGCAGCATACCCCCCTGGGGTTTGTGCCTTTTACATATGCATCGCTAACATCTCCCACTCGCACAATGGGGTGCGTATAGTTCTCATCATCATCCCTCTAATTCTCCAACTGTATCATCTACAAAGTATTTTGTGGACATGGCGTGTGACTGCTGAGAGTACCTGCATTTCGGGAGATCCGTATTCTAAAATGATACTAGATGAGCTAGTAGCAGGCGCACTCTAGCCATTTTAGAAAATAATGCAATGTGTAAGTTCACAGTTGGGAGATTGTACGTTCACAGTTGGTTTCAAAGCTCTGAAACTAGTTTCAAAGCCTTGAAACTGCATAGACCCTCACAACATGAACTCAGGGGGAGTTCTTCCTCCTATTCAATCTCTAATATCTTGCACTTCATTATGCTGTATTGTATGATGAAAAAAAAACTAATTATGTGTTATATCATGCCTTAATGTCTTTATTTACCTAAGTAATTTTGAAAGGATCACTAGCTAATTCTGTGTTGCAGATATAGCTGAAATTTCTTCATTTGCAGAGATGCATAAGTGGCAATCAATGTCTTCAGATTCAGTGCTACTATTATGAAATGATGTCTGGACTTACCTAAGGCGTGCAGATGGAAGATCATATCAAAATCAATCAGGAAATCAAGAAGCTAGCCGCTGGAATCAAGGTGTTGAGAGTCAAAGATATGCCGAGAATTTTTAGGGATTTATGTTTTGAAGTTTCTATATATGCTGCAAATCAAATTGACAATATACACAGACAGATTGTGAGAGATTGAGAAGCAGAGAGCATTACAGAGATTCATGCAATCTCACGGATTGACAAGCATCACTGAGTGAGATCAAACAATCACTCAATCCATCCCAGTTTCCAGAAGAACACTTCAAGCTTCATTGCTTCATTGTTTTTACAGTGTTCTTCATCTGAGCTTCATTGATATATAATTTTGTTATAGTAGTTAATCATCTTATTCTCGTGAGTTGTTCAAGAGGAACAACATAGAATTCTTATTGTATCAGTTAGCTAGAGCAGGTACTAGATAGGTTAGGAAGAGTAACAAGCTGAAACAGAGTAAGACAATTCTCTGGGCTTGATATATAGGGCTTAGCATTTTTATAAATAAGAAGTTGTTCAAATCCTAAAGGATTAGATCCCTCAGGCGCAGAGTAGGTCACCTTATTCAACCACCCCCTTCTTGAGTATTTGATCATGTATTTGTTACCTGCATTACAGTCTTCACAATGTATAACTCTAAATATCCCGCAGATTTATCAAATTGTCATCTCGTGGACCATGAAAACCTGCCTAGTCCCATAGGCTGTGCTCCAATGCGTCCACATCTCCTTTATAAGATTCATATCCTGCATGACCTCTATGGATCTTGTAGGTGGGACCAATGAAGATAACAACGAGCGACGCAATGAGAATCTTCCTTTTATTTATTTTTCGATTATATTCGGTTTAGCTGCTTCCTAGCAATGTCCGGAAGGCCGAATCATCCATAGCCATAAGGTGTCACGTTAAAGTAGCATTACCAACCCGTCTCCTCACGACACAGATAAAAGTACTAAGGGTATACATTGTCAACCGTATTTATATTATTGAAGAGGCTCACACGATCAGGAATCTCAGGACCTCATGTCACTCTTTAGCACGCGTTACTTTGGGAAAGTACACGCCATAGTGTTTGAACTCCGATACGAGCGCATGTCGTATCCAATAAGGACCACTATGCATATCTTAGCATAGTATCCATTGAGGCTACTAACCCGAGTACTGAGATGTCACACTTCTTGCGCACAGAAATCAGTTCTCGCATCTGGCTCTCTTTAACGCAGACTAAACATGGTGTTGGGGTCATCGCCATGTTCGAAAAGCTCAAAGCCCATCTCACCTTGGAATCAATCCAATGCGACAATTTGGTTCTCGTCTGACAGGCAGTTTAGCTCTCATGTTAGGTGTATAGCTCTTATCATGGGCGCTTTTGCTCTTGTCATTGAGAATCTGTCTCATCTTTCACTCACCATCTAGGGTATCGTAAAGGCGATCGCTCGTGTGAGGGAGGTGACCTCATGTCTACGCGACATGATCTAATTCTAGTATGCGAAATGCAACATATTAAGCATGTATGAATCACCAAGAAAATAATCAAAGAGAATTCGATTAAAATCCAAGGTCTCGTATGGAAATCAATCACATTGCCAGTCATCGACTACCGAGTCCCTTGCTCTAGTACAATCCACAAAGAGGACTCTCATAAGTGTTTTAGCAATGGTATGATCCATCACTGTGGCCCATAGTCGATCTTCTCAGAGATTACTCTTCATGTAGTCATTTCATCTCTAGTGAAATGGTACCCTTTCCTATGTGATTGATTTTACCGCAGCGCTATAGTCGTATGCCAGTACAACTCATGGTAACCGGTCTGGGTTCGTCAAATGCTCCTAAGCTGACCGAAAACCTTTTTAGCCTAACACATATATGCCCGGTGGGAGAATAGGCAATTGTTCTTCGCTTCCTTAATTGATGGAGCGGTCTAATATGATCGTGCAATATCATATGTGCCATGCGATGAGTCTGTTAACTAGTATGGACAATAGCCTGAGGTGGATCCATGTGCTTCTAGTTCCCCACCCTAGTTAGCGTGTATAGCATAACTAGTCGAAGCTCCTATCTTCGATAGCATGGCACGTGATCCATCGTTCCTTAGAGTTATGTGAGTATCCTCCTGAATGCAATCTACTGTCCTAAATCAGGATTTCCTGAAATCCAATCCTCCGATTGCACATCGTATGTTGGGTCTTAGTACACACCGTAGAGTACACGAGACTCCCACTGTTCCTGCATCGGACTCTCAGGTTATCTGGTAACTATCATATGGTGTCTCTTAGGGAACATATTTAGGCTCGTGAAGTCTTGCAACGAGCTACAGGAGTAACTCATGGATTTCAGTCTAGGATATGGAATGGTTCACACATCTTTTTGGTGTGCGCCTGTAGCGTCAACTGACACGATCCAACCGCAAGTGTACGACTGTCAGTGTAGTAATAAATCCGGTAATCCGGGTTGTCGAACCCAAAGGACATCTCGTAAACTAGTTAAGTATTATTAACCTTATGTGGGCAAAGTGCGTTGAGTTTGTTGAACTAATCTAAGAAAGTAAATAACAAGCTAATTATTAAAACTGGGATACATAATATGAGGGAAAGTTCAGGATATCTCTACAGGTCACTAGGTATTTCCCACCACGTTGGATTTATGTTCAAGCAACACGAATGTCTTCTACTTAGCCAAACGAGCACCTATATTTTGAATAATTCTTGACCAAAGCCTAAACTCGAACTCTTGTACCTGATTTCTCTAGCCTACTCAAGTTCAAATAACATTATGTTCTTATTGTCTACTCTTAGTTCTAGCTAACTAGCAAGATTTCTCAACCCTAGATACGGCTAGTGCTTGATTCAAGTTTCCGGGTAGCTAATATTGATTTCTCTAACATCCTCAACCTACAATCATCATATTGCGAGCTCAAACAATAGAAAAGATAGAATTAAGTACATAAATCAAGCATAGCTAAGCATTACACATTCAATTAGGCTAAAATGCATGAAACAAGATCCATAAATCACCAAACGTGGTGTTCAAAACCTAGCTCCCTATGAGATATCCCGAATTAAGGATTTAGCTATGATTACACCTGATCAAGATACAAAGTTTCATGATCATAAATCAAAAACTAGAGAGAGGGAAGAGAAAAGATCAAACAAAGCGTCTCCCAAGCTCCCCGTAGCTCCAAGAACTTGTCTCCAACTCAAACATACTGAAAAACTATGCCCTAACCCGTTCTAATATGTTTCCAAAGAGTTTAGACGAAGTTTTAATTAATTGCACAAAGCCCCCGACAAATCTCCTGTTTCTGGCGATCTCTTCGTAGGAAGACTTTTCTCTTCGTAGGAAGAGTCTTCGTACGAAGACTTTTTCTCTTCGTACGAAGGCCTTCCCAGATAAGTACTGCAAGCTGTTTTGGGAAGACAATTTCAGCAACTCAAAATTTGGCTAAGTGTTAAGTCTTCGTACGAAGACTTTTTGTCTTCGTATTAAGAGATTCCTGGACACGCCTAAAACATCATTTTTCGACTCTTTTGCGATTCCTTGCACACGCCTTTGCTTCCTTTAGTATCTCCTCGACCTCGAGACTCCTTTTGTTCTATAAAACATTCATAAATTCTGGGAACCTTTCATTCATCAGTTTAGCTCCTCGAAAGGCGTGTTTGACATTTTCGGATGCTTTGGCTGCGTTTAATCTCTTTGACCATCCTTTTACATAACTTTATCGTCCGGACTCCGATAAATGTGATTTTTGCACCTTTGGATTCCTTTTGCGATGTAGACTTCATCCATGTAGAGAAATTACCGTTTCCGAATGATTTTCTCGTTTTTCTCAATTATTGCCCAATTCTGGCGAAAACATCCAAAACGCGCCAAATTCGCCTCTTTCTTCTATTCCGAAGCTCGTTTCTTCTCTCCACTAGATTCCCGCATACGTAATTCCTGTCAAACAACAACACGAACACTACCACAGAGATAAAATGTGATAAGTTATCAAAATCATACTCAAAACTAAATAAGAAACGCTCAGATTGTGCATTTAAACTCAAAAACATCCAAAAGTGCATTTTCTTCTCAAATTAGCCCAAAATCCATCACTTTGCCCCGAAACGCACTCAAATAACAATGTGAAACATACGTAGGATAACTCTTATTAAGGAGTTATCATCAACGTAAGAAGTCTTCATGAACGAACGAGAATACTTCTCGCCCTACCAATATGCTCTATCGCAAATCGAGAGGATAACTGCTCCTTGGTGGAGAAGAATAGTCCACAAGCTCCACTGGATGATAATGTGACGTGATCATCAACTCTCTACTAATGAGAATGGCTTGCAGAAATTTTCATCCATTACCATAAATATATAGTAAATGATCCCGTGATGGAATATCAATATCTTAGAGGACTACTTAAGATTACGCATGAACTTAATTAGTTTGCACCTATTTGTGCATTCGATCTTACGTCGCGAAAACCTGTGGCTGAGTCATAATGGTCACCTCTTTGATTTCTCCATTGAGAAATTCAGTCGTCATGTTTAGCGAGAATGAAGCCTTAATTCCATTATCACAACTATTTCCGATACTAAGCGAATCCACCTAATCCTAGAAGGACTGTAATGTAGGCAGAATACATGATCAATACTCTAGAAAGGGAGGGGGGTTGAATAGAGTATGCCAACTTTTTCTAAACTTGTAAGAAGAGTGGTTTCAAAAATATTTGTAATGAGTAAAGAGTATTTCAAGTCCTTGAAATGAGTTTCAAGTCCTTAGAATCAAAACAGTTGTGTAGAAAGACTAAGTTTATTTCAAGGCCTTGAAATGAGTTTCAAACCCTTGAAATAGAGCCTGTTTTGTTTGCTGCAAATAAGCTAAGTATAGAATTGAAAATTAAATGAAAAAGACATAAGATATATAGAGTTCAGTCCACTTGGACCTACGTCTCTACCTCAGGGATCTTCTCCCTGCAGGATTTTCAATTTAATTCTTATTAATCAAAAGCTAAGCCCTAGATTCAAGCACAGAGAGATATCTTACTCTGTTACAGCTTGTGGTTGTCACTAACCTATCTAGTACCTGCTCTAGCTAGTTGAATAACTAAGAATTCTCTATTGTTCACTTTGAAAAATCCACGAGAATAAGAAGTAGAAGTATTATCAGAATGATATACAAATAAAAGCTCATAATATAAGAACACTAGAACTAAGTCTGCAGTGAGTATTCAGTGTTCTACAAATGCTTGGATTGAGAGGAATGAGTCTGCTTCTTTGTTGCTTGTCAATCCGTGAATGTGTTTGAGTGTCTCTGTTAATTTTTTGATGTTGAATTTCTCCAGCTCTTCACACTTTTAAGGAGCAGTTTGAATTGCAGATCTTCAAAATCTCTTCATAACAAACTTCCCTATTTTGTAGCTTCAGCTGTTGACTTCCATACCAACTTCTCCCAACGGATAGTTGCTCAATATCTTTAAAGATAATGTCATGATATTGTTTTTAAAGATGTTGGGAAGCTTTCAATCAAGAAAAGTCAAGAACATAATCAAATCATCAAGCAGTTTCCCTTCTTGCAAAATACAGTTCAGGAAATATATCATGCAAGATAGGAAACATAATTTCCCTGCAAGAGCTTATTCAAACAGATGGATAGTCACGGATAAGTGTTAAAATAATTTGTATTTCATCATCAAACAACATATAATCAAGTATAGGAGAATAAGAGTTGGAATAGAATCAGAAAACTCCCCCTAAATTCATGCTTAAACTGTGATGTCAGTTTCAAAGCTTTGAAAGTTGTTTCAAGGCCTTGAAATAGTTTGGCTATTTCAAGCTTTTGAAACCATGCTGAAATTACAATCCCCCTGATGAAAGACAAAACCATAATATGTTAAGGACTAGGTTTCTGCAAAAACATACTCATTAGAATATAGTAGAATAGTAATAACAATAATCTGAGCCACATGGTATCCAAATAATCCAACTTGTTAAGCAACTAAGTAGCAACAAAATTCTCAGATAATCCTATTGACCGAAACCATGTATCTAAACCATCAAAATAAACATAAAAACACCTAAATTTCTCCCCCTTTTTGACTTTCATCTAAAAAGACAAAGAACATGTTGGATCAAAGTTTTGGAAATAAGTAAAGAAAAAATTGTTTGAAAAGATAGAAGTTTTTTAAGAATTTGAAAAGTGGTTCAAGGCCTTGAAAAAGATAGAAAGAATAGGCAAGAGTTAAGGGGTTGGTTCTCCATCTACTTGCTGCTCTGCATCTTCTTCCTAACTATCTTCTTCATCATTCTCATCATCCTGATCTTCTTCTTGAACCCCTTTATCACCATCTTCACCTTCTTCCTCAAACAGATCAGTTGCAGTCACTATTTCTGGAATGGTTGTCTTATTTTGCTTCTTCTTGAGATTTTTAAGAAATATTCCTGAATCTGGACTGTCAGCTTCATCTTGTTCTTGGTCTTCATCACCCTCTTCCTCAACCACTTGCTTACCCTTATCCTTCACTTCAGTAGCCTCATCCTGAGTTGTGTGGTCACTAAAAAGTTATTTGGTTGATCCAGCCTTTTTGGTTCCTTCTGCAGCTTGAGAAACTTCTTCCGGCACATCATACACAATCATGCTCTTGAAGATGTTTTCAACCATGTACTTCATTTGTGTAAACTCAGTACTAAATTAATGCTGATTTTCCTTCAGTTCATCCATGTCCTTCTCAAGTCCATCAAGTTTCTGAAGAACCAAAGAGAGGTCTTGAGGGTGAGGGGTTTGGCTTGAGGTAGGATTCAAGGCCTTGTGTTTAAGAAACTTCTTGGAGCTCAGTTCTTCTTCAGCCAATTATGAGTACAACTTCCAAGTCTTAGCACGAGTTTTTACTACACCAATTTTCTCAAATGCTTTCTCATCAAGCCTACCAAAACCAGTAATAATAGTTTCTTCCCTGTCAGTTGGAATTTCAAGGTGTTTAAAGAATGAGGTGAGCAGATTAGCATATGGCAAAGGACGCTTTCTATGATTGGTTTGGCAAAGGAGCAATGTCTTCTGCACTTGGAGTTCTTGAACTTGAGTCACCGCTAATGGTCTAAACCTCTTCCTTAGAAGTCTCTCTTTTCTTTTCTGTAGCAGTCTTTGAACCACCAGCCATCTTGATTCTATCAAAGGCTCGTCTAGTGCTCATTAGGGTTTGGGATACATAAGAGAAAGGTAGGAGAGATACGAAGGATAGAAAGAAAGGAGAAGATAAATACTGAAGAGTTTCAGTTTGAAAGGGAAAAAAAATATTTTCCTAATATTTTGAAGATTTGCTGAATCAATTAGATTCAAAATGTGTGTCGCGTTGGATATAATACTATTTTGGCTGAAAAGGTGTTTTGGAAAAGTAAGGTACAATATTAAGCAATTATCTAGGAAGATAACACCCAACATTGTAAGATCCATTTTATTGACTAACTAGCATACAGTCTTATTTTCAAGGCTGTGGAAAGATTTTCAAGGCCTTGAAAAGCTGTATTGCAGAGGCACATAAAATCAAAGTTTTGAAAGGATTTTCAAGGCTTTGAAAATCAGTTCTAACCTTTGAAGCACATAATACTTACCTTATCCTTACCGGATACTCCCCTAAACCAATGCTTCTTTATTTAGCATACCCAATTCTAATCTCAAGGTAGAGAATCTTTCATCTGGCAGTAGTTTAGTGAAGATATATGCAAATTGCATGTACTAGAAACAAGTTCAAGAACAATACCACTTTTTCAGCATGATCTCTGATGAAGTGATGTCTAACATTAATATGTTTGGTTCTTGAATGCTGAACTGGATTCTTTGTGATTGATATTGCACTTGTATTATCACACTTAATATGTATATCTCTGAAATCAAATCCAAGGTCTCTCATTTGTTGTGCTATCCATAACACTTGTGAACACCAGGCTCCACCTGCAATGTATTCAGATTCTGCTGTTGATAGTGCAACTGAATTTTGCTTCTTTGAATGACAGATGATTAATGATGATCCAAGAAATTGGCAGCTTCCTGATGTACTCTTTCTATCAACTTTATACACTGCAACGTCAGCATATGAATAGCCACATAGAGATAAATTAGATTGTTTAGGATACCAAAGCCCTAAGTCTTTGGTACCATTGAGATATCTAAAGGTTCTTTTGACAACAGTCAAGTGTGATTCTTTAGGATCAGCTTGAAATCTAGCACACATACAAACACTGAACATGATATATGGTCTGCTCACTGTGAGATATAGTAATGATCCAATCATACCTCTATACTCTTTCACATTCACACTCTTACCAGATTTATCTTTGTCTAATGACAGTATAGAGTTCACGGGGTATTGATTTCTTTGGATCGAGACATATTATATTTGCTCAGCAAGCCTCTTGTGTACTTGCTTTGATGTAGAAATATGCCTTTCTTCATCTGATGTATTTGAAGTCCAAGAAAGAAGTTTTCAACTCTCCAATTAAACTCATTTTAAATTCCCCGCTCATAAGATTTGAGAATTCCTTGCAAAGAAGGTCATTAGTAGCTCTAAACAGAATATCATCAACATATATTTGAACTACAAGCATACCTTTATCATGAGTATTTATGAAAAGTGTTTTTTCTAGTGATCCTCTTTCGAAATCATTTTCAAGTAAAAAATTTAATAATCTTTCATACCAAGCCCTTGGAGCTTGTTTCAAACCATAAAGATCCTTGTCAAGTTTATAAACATGGTCTGGAAACTTGTCATTTTCAAATTCTGGAGGTTGAGCAACATAAACTTCTCATTGAAGATATCCATTTAAGAATTCACATTGCACATCCATTTGAAAAAGTTTCATGTTCTTGTGAGATGCAAATGCAAGTAGAATTCTGATTGCTTCTAACCTGGCAACAGGAGCAAAAGTTTTCTCATAGTCAATACCTTCTTCTTGATTGTATCCTTGAGCTACCAATCTATCTTTGTTTCTGATTACCTTCCAATTCTCATCTAACTTGTTTCTGAATACCCATCTGGTGCCAATAACAGTCTGATTTCTTGGTGGAGGAACAAGATTCCAAGCCTTGCTTCTTTCAAACTCATTGAGCTCACTTGGCATAGCTATGATCCAGTCTGCTTCTTGAAATGCTTACTTCATAGTTTTGGGATCTACAAGGGAAATAAAATCACTAAAAGCACAAAGATTCTTTAAATGTGATCTAGTTTGTGTACCAGTGGTTAGATCAGAAAGAATGTTATCAACATGATGAGATGAAAGATAATTAAATCTCTTCATTGGTGTCAAAGGTTCAGGCTCTCCAATCTGTTTTTCAAGTCTTTGAGAACTTGAAGTAGTAGTTTGATCAGCTGTCTTTTCTGGAGGATTTGTTTCAAGGCTTTGAAACTCATTTTCAAGGCCTTGAAAATGCCTTCTGTGTTCCTGTAATTTTTCCTTGGAACCTTTTGAGAAGTCCTCCTCATTATCTGAATCATGCTTGTTTAGATTAAGATCTGCAAAACCATCACTCAAAGAAGCATCATAGCTTTCATCAAATATGACATGAATACTTTATTCAACAAGCTTGGTTCTCTTATTGTAAACTCTATAGGCTTTGCCTGTCTGTGAATAACCAAGAAAAATACCTTCATCAAATCTTGCATCAAACTTACCAAGATTGTCCTTACCATTATTGTGAACATAGCATGTACAACTAAAATGTTTGAAGTAAGAAATGTTTGGCTTTCTTCCTTTGAACAGCTCATAAGGAGTCTTCTTCATATAGGTTTGATCAAGCACCTGTTGAGAATATAGTTTGCAGTATTCATAGCTTCTGCCCAATGATATTTTGGCGGGTTGTTCTCCAAAAGCATTGTTCTTGACATGTCTTCAAGTGTCATGTTCTTTATTTCAACAACTTTATTCTGTTGAGGAGTTCCAGTAGCTGGAAAAGTTGTGAGAGATGTCATGCCTAGAACAAAATAAATCAAACTCAAGTTGATCAAACTCTCTACCATGATTGCTTCTAATTGAAAAAATAGGTAGGTTTTTCAAGGTTTGAAGTTCTCTACAGAGCTTTGAAAATTCAGAGAGGGCTTCAGATGTTTCTCTAAGAAACATAACCGAATTAAATCTAGAAAAATCATCTACAGTAACAAGCATGTACTTCTTACCCTTTGGAGTTGGAGTTCTCATAGGACCACAGAGATCCATGTGTAATAATTCAAATGGCCACAGTAACAAGCATGTTCTTCTTGCCTTGTTCACAGGCTTTGCATACTTATTCATATTTGAACTTGATAGAGGGTAGACCCCATACTAAGGTCTTTTTTAGATCAGCTCTTTCAAAGTATGCAAGATGATATGTCCTAACTTTCTGTGCCAAACCTTTGAATATTCTTTCAAGGCCTTGAGACACTTCAAGTTTTCTACTGCAATTATTTTAGTATGAAAGGTATACACATAGTTTGACCCAGAGGATGTGAGGATGCAATTGTCAGATTTCTCATTTTGCACCACACATTTCTCTTTGTCAAAAATAAATTTATTACCATTGTCACAAAGCTGAGATACACTAAATTTCTAACCATAAACTAAATACACATCAGAAATAGAGTTTTAAGAATTTGTACCAACTTTACCAATACCTAGAATGATGCTTTTGCCTTTGTCAACAAGTGTGATTGATCCTTCAGATTGCTCTTTTAATTCTGAAAATAAAGATCTCTTTCAACTCATGTGTCTGGAGCAACCACTGTCCATAAACCTTTTCTGTTTTTTGCTCTTGGTGAAAACATGCAAACACCATTCACTGCCTTACCCAGATTTTAGACCAAGTGTGGAATTTAGATTCATACTCAAGGTCAACCATGTTAGGTGGTTTAACTCCTTTAGGAACCCAAATCTGTCTAACTTGTCCTTTGAGTTGAACTCGAAAAGTATTCCTCACTATGTGAGGGTCTCTTCTTATGAAAGGACAAGTCACCTTAACATGACCAATTTTATTGCAGTAATGACATTTAGGTGATGTTCTGCTTCCAGCTTTCACAAATCTGGTATTGTTCTTTCTAAAGAAATTTGGATTGTATCCAATACGTGCAAGAATCAGATTTAAGTTATGTTCTGAGCCAATTTTTTTTTTATGACTGATTCAGATTCTTGAAGTTTCTCGGTTAAGGTAGTCTTTTGTTTATCCAATTCATCAACTTGATGCCTTACATTAACAATATTGTCACTCAAAAGAGAGTTCTCAGTGACTACTTCCTTGACTTGTGTTTTCAAGGCTTTGAAATTGGTTTTCAAGGCCTTGAAATCACTGTCAGATTTCTTTTGAGAAATTTCAAGGTTCCGATTTAGACAAACAAGATGCAAGTTTTCTTTTGCCTGCTCATGAACTTTTTCTTTCAAAACTTTGGTCTCTTTTAGATAGTCCTCTTCAATCAAAATCATTGTTCTAAAATAATCTGAGAGGGCTTCTGTTGGTTTTGAGACTAAGCAGTTTACCATTACCTCAATATTCTTTTCAGAAATTTCATCATGATTGTCCATAAAGCATAGGTTGGCATGTTCTTCTTCAGATTCAGAGCCACTTGAAGATTCGTAATCACTCCAAGAGGCTATCACATCTTTTTTTCTTCTGTCATGATCTTTCTTTTGAAAGTTTTTGCTTTTATTGTGTGGACAGTCTCTAATAAAATGTCCTTCATCACCACACTCAAAGCAATTCATTACATTATGATTATTACCATGTGAAAAAGATTTACCGTTGTAGTCTTTGCTGCTGGAGGATCCGGTCTGTCTCTGCTGAAGTTTTTATTTCCAATGTTCTTCTTCATTTTGAGGATTCTGGTCAAGGCTTTGGAAATCAAAGAAAAAGGATCTTCATCATCATCTTCTTCAATTTCAAGTCTTTGAGATGGCTCATTCTCCTTTTCACTGAGAGCTAAATTCTTGACACCTTCTGGTAACTCCCCATCAACTTCATTCATGGATATTTCATGTGTAAGGAGTTTTCCTTGCAGATCATCAAGTCGAAGTGATGATAGATCTTGAGCTTCTTCAATAGCAGTAGTCTTTGGTTCCCATTTTGCTCAAGGAAGACTTCTCAGAATCTTTCTAACATTTTCTTCATTGGAAATGAGTTTTCCCACAGAATCAAGATTGTTGACAATTTCAGTGAATCTTTTGAACATATCTCTGATTGATTCATCTCCATTCATCTTGAATAGCTCATATTTCCTGAGATATATGTTGATCTTGGTTTTCTTGACTTGGGAGGTTCCTTCAAAAGTCAGCACAAGCTTATCCCCAGATCTCCTTGGCAGTTTTGCAACCTGAAATTCTGTTAAATTCGCCTGCACTGAAAGCACAATATAAGAGATTCATAGCTTTATAATTTTTGGAAAATTTTTCTAGTTCAGAAGCAGAAAGTGAGTCTTCAGTTTTGGGAGTTCTAATCCCATCCTTCTCTGTGTAGAGAGTGTGAGGACCATTCTGTGTAATAGTCCAAATCTCTATGTCTTGATCAATGATGAACATTTTCATCCAAGCTATCCAATGAACAAAGTTATTACCACAGAAGAGAGGAGGTATGTTAGCAGCTCTTCCGTTAGAGAAACCACCATCACCTATAGTACTCATAATCATAAGATGTTCAAATCTATGCAGTGATACAAGCTTTGATACCAATTGAAAGGACTGTAATGTAGGCAGAATACATGATCAATACTCTAGAAGGGAGTGTTGAATAGAGTATGCCAACTGATAAATCCGTTTTCATTTCGAAGTTATTTTATTACTTGATTTTCTGTATTTCGTGTACTTACAATGGAGAATTTATCGTCTTTTGAGTAAATTGTGCCTAAATTGCAAGTCTTGAGTTTTTGCGCATTTATTGTTGAATTCAGACGTTTCTTATATATTTTGATGCTTTTATTGTGATATGATCGTGGGGTCTTGTTTCATGTTGTGGTTGGCAGGAAATAGGACGCGAGGATCGAGGAGGACGAAGACAAGCTTCTGAAAGCATGAAGTCAAATCCATAAACCACAAACCGTCACTACTAGAAATGAACACAAAAATGGCAAAGATAAACTAAAATTCGCGCGGCAAGACATTATATCGCCGTTCATTGCATCAGTAACAACGATTATTCATATTCTCGCTTAAATTTATCTTATACGACGATAAAATCATGGGCCCATATTTAATTCAACATAAATGGCAAGATTTGTAGTTAATACGACGAGATAGAAGTTTTCCTTTAATACTGATATTATAAACGGCGAGTAATAATTAGTAACGGCGACGTTTTATTATCCCGGTAAAAATCTTTAATATAAACGGCGAGAGTTTCCTAACGCCATTAGTTGTTGTCTTATATGACGAGGTTTCTCGCCGTATATGGTCAATTTAACATGTGTCCAAATTACTTTGATTTATCCGCCAAATGTTGGGGCGAAAAGAGAAGGGAGAACAGATAGAGAAGGGAGAAAAGAGAAGTATAAGGAGGAGAGAAGCCACAAGAGAAGAGAACAAAAAACAGAACAAAGAGTGAAGGGAGAACAGAGAGAGAAGGGAGAACAGATAGAGAAGGGAGAACAGAAAGAGAATAGAAGAGAGAATGGAGAGAGGAATCGCCATAAAACCCAGAAAGCCACAACAAAGAGGAATCGCCTTCAAACCCAGTACACCATCGTCGACCCTTATGTGGAATTGTAAGTTCATCTTTCAATTTTTTTTATTCTGTATTTTTGATTTTGAAATCAACCATCTCAATCATTGATGGGTATGGTTGGTTGATTTCTTTTGGTTATTGAAGCTCCAAAAAGAGGGTTACAACAAGCCCTAATTCTGGAAAGGGTTACATGAAGCCCTAATTCTGGAACAAGGGCTTCATGTAACCCTCTTTTAATCTATTGATTATTGTTGAAATTTAATGAAATTGTTAATTTCTTCTTATATTGTAGTTGAGCATGCATGAAATTGGTAATCTGTTTTCAATTATAGTTGCAATGTGTTCAAATTGGTTGTTGAATTATAGTAAAAACATGTTTGTTGTTAAATTATAGTTCACATCTTCATGAAACTGGTAATCTGTTGTTGAGTGATTGTTTTTCTATTTTTGTTATGATAATTTCCGACTTTCGAGCATGTTAATACATGAAGAACAAGTGAAACACAAAAAAAAAATGGATGTTAAAGTTCAATAAACAAACTGGAAAATAACAAAAGTGCATGGTTTATATAAAGAAACTGTCACTCCCAAAATTACATTAAGAAACTTTTAAAAAAATGCGAAACAACTAACCAAAATAAAAGAACTGAAAACATGGTCTAAACATCAGGAGAAGGCAGGGCCAAAATAACATTAGTGGACACAGGAGTGCCTTCCACAGGAGGGAGCACTGCTAAGGGCATGACATCATAAACTAGTTCAACTCGTGCAACCCTTTTATTAACGTTCACTTTTTTCCACCACGTTGAATCTTCTTTGTCGTTTTGCCTTTTCTTGTCTTCCTTTTCACTTTCTTATCAGGGGCTTTCATAACAAAACTTGGCTGCCCCATTTTCTTGAAAGTCGTGGAAAGTTGCCTCATATCACCAGTTGGGGATTTGGGGGGGGGGATAAGAGAAAGAGACTGTAATTGGGTGTGGATCTGTGGCAAAACAGAACTGAGGTAGGGGGTTTTATAGTGTTCATCCTACGTAATAGTCCAATTACTGGATTAAGGCATCATTAATGGGACACATGATGAATTTGAATTAGCATGCATCTTAGAAGCCAAAGAGACTACAGTTACAGATGCATGAAAGTGCATCAGTTACATATGCATGCATGAAGTTGCCCATAGCTCTTATTGTAAACGTCTTGTAACTTCAGAAATTTGTTCATGTGCAAGTTACTGTTTTGTACTAGTTGTTCAATAATTTTAATGTTATAGTTTTTAAGTATTATCTTATTCTAATTGGTTTTTAATTTTTGTTGTCTAGTAAGGACTTTCCGAACCGATCCTCAAATTCGACGATTGCACGCTTTCTTACGCGTTACCGCAAGTGCACGGTTCAAGTAGTAAAGAGTGAGTATATTTAATACTCGAGTTGTCGAATCCCACGAGAACAAGCTCGAGATTATTTAGTTATAATATTACTTTAAAGTGAAGTAACCGGGAGGAATGAATTAAGAATTGTGAGTTTGCCACCCTCAAACAAGTGGCTCTACGTAGCTAAGAACTGCAAATTAATTGAATGATAGTACTAAGAGTATGGAGAAACTAGATAATTTAGGGTCCCTAGGATGCTTATTTGATTTCCGGATTCAATTCACAACACTCCACTCTTTCTTCCACCATAACAGATTATACTCGCAACACATATCTCTCAATCATGTATCACACTGTAGTGTACTCGATAACAAATCCTTTCAGCCTTATGTTGTTAATCAAACTACTCTAGTTGATATAATAAAGGTACCTACAAGACCTCTCAAGCTTGCAAAGTTATCACTTTAACATAATCAACTGAAACAATCTTTATGTGATCACTCTCATTCTTTCACCTCTCAGTCTCGAGAATATTAAGAGCGTCTTTCTATTCTTCACGAACCTAGGGTTGAGTTATCTTCATACACTCTCCTAAATAACTACATGATATGGGTGATCAAGCCTCACATGCTAAGAATTAAGAACTCAAATAGAAGAATGAATGAAATAAAGAGTGAAATTAAGCTTTAAGCATGAAGTAAGTCCATGAATCCATCAATCAACTAAGTAAACCCTAGTTCTCCATAATCACCTAGCTATGAGTCTAGCTAGACATGAAATATCTTGATAAAATCATGTTCTTCATAGAAAATAGTACAAGAGATGAAGAAAAAGAATCAAACGATGAAATCCTTGAAGATGGGGCGTGAATCCTCTCTTCCTTGAACTCCTGTGTGTCTCTCTATCTTCCTCCGTCGTGTGTGTGTGTGTGTATTCTCAGGCCTTCCTCACATTCTTTTATTAGATGGGGCGAATTTTTAATGTACTTTGCTGAAATTGCATCTCAGCCCCTCTAGTTTGTAATTCCCGTCCAGAATTGTAAGCGGATCTTGCGCAGGCCATATCTCTCTCATACGGAATCGGATCAAGATCCGTGACCTATCATTGGAAATCTCTTGAGTCTAATTTCATTTGGCACCGGTATCACTTCAAAATTCATTGTAGATTTTCCTGAGCATTGAAAATAGTGAAGGTTGGTCATTCTAGCTCCTCCAACTTTGCTTCTCTTCGTTCCACTTGAGCTCCCGTTGTTTCCGAAGTTCGTTCCATGCCTCCTATCAACCGATTAGCATCCGTTCCTGTCAAGACAACATGAACAAACATACCAAGCGATTATATTTGACAAATAACAATTAAATATGCATAGAAATGCCCGGACTAAAAATATTGAACATGGTGAGCAACAAGTGGTAAAACGACTCATATTCTAAACAATTAAGCTCAAATATCTCATGATAATGTGGGAAAATAACAAGATTAGATAGCTCCTAAAAGGTGCTATCAACGACCTGCCCCATTTGGGTGGCTGCCCGACAAATCGGTGCAACCACAAAACAATACTCATGGAATTTTCAACTCTATGGTGTTCGTTTGTAGTTGCACCAGTTTGCTACGCGCCACCCGGTGGAGGCAGGTCACTAAATTTGACCTTACTTTGGACATTTACGGCAAGCCGTATAGCTATACCCCCCTCTGCTTTGTTGATGCTAGCATCTCGATGGACGAACAGTGAAGACATAGAGCACTGTCATACATGCACTTTGTTGTGGTACGTCTTCTTTCCTTTTCAACCATCATCTCTTCTCTTTTACGTGACCATTTTGGCGCACCGCGCAAATGTCAAGGCTGATCCTGCGGCTTCGAAGCCATTTTGATGCACTTAGGGAGATATAGGTAGAGGTAAAGGTAGCTGCAGAGTATAGGTTTTCGTCTACTTTTGCAAGTTCAAGATAGATAGCTAGTATATGTTTCGTATAATGCGCAGAGTATAGGTTTTCGTATACTCTATTGGACTTGTACATTTGGGGTAGAACCTTGGAATTGTACATTTTGTAATATATATATTGATGTTTTTGAAATGTGTTTCAATTACTTTCAAGTTTATGTGTTGTGTGTTGTGTTGGTTGTTCCTGAAAAATTTGGAAAACTCCAGCTGTGATCTGGATATTGTTGCAGGGAATACCTCAAATACGGCGTGAATTTAAGCTTGCTGTATTACTTATAAAAAAATGGCGAACGTTTAATTGATTGTCGTAAGAAATACCAATCAAATACGGCAAGAATAACTTAATATGGCCATATTTTTGCCGCATTACATAGCACACAAATTGCACAATCAAATCCTTAGACGGCAAAAATATTACCGTATATATCAGGCCAAACACTCTGAGAATAAAGCATGTCGCCGTATTTGACCTTGTCATTTGCGACGACAGTATTGCCATATCTCATAATCAAATACGGCGAGAGGGAATTAACGACGACAGCTTTTCTGCCCGTAGGGTATTAACGTCACGGACCTCCCGGCCGACCCATTTTTCGCCGTTTAACCGTTAAAGGGCGTTATTTGTCGCCGTATTTTGGTCCGTTTGTAGTAGTGTGTGGTGATCAAACCCTAGTTTTCTACGAGATATCCCGAGATACGAGTTTAGCTACTCAAAAATATGATCACAATACAAGTTTTCATGATCACAATCCAAAACTAAAGAAACGAAGAAGGCAAACGAATAAATCAAAGCTTCCACAATCTCTCTCCTAGCTCCAAGCACGAGTTCCAACGGGAAGATACTGATAAAACATGCCTAACTCCTTCTAATACGATCCCATAATGTTTGGAACAAGTTTCAAGTAATTAAAAAAAGACCCCAACATGTTTGCTGAATTTGTCGTTCTCTTCGTGCGAAGAAGAAATCTCTTCGTGCGAAGACCTAAGTGCGAAGAGATTCAGTCTTTGCGCGAAGACCTTCGCATTTCAATACTGCAAGCTTCGTCCCGAAGACTTTTGGAGCTCTTCTGAATTTGGCTAACTCTTTCTCTTCGTGCGAAGAGACTGTCTGTAGCCTTTCTTTGGCTCTTTTCCTTGAGTTCCTCGTTTCCAAAGCTCGTCTCTTCATCCTCCTCGATCCTCACGTCCTATTTCCTGTCAACCACAACATCAAACAAGTCCCCGCGATCATGTCACAAAAAAATAATCAAAATATATAAGAAATGCCCGGATTTAACAATGAACGCGCAAAAACTCAGGACTTGCAATTTAGGCACAATTTACTCAAAAGACGATAAATTCTCCATTGTAAGTACACAAAATACAGAAAATCAAGTAATAAAATAACTCCGGAAAGGAATTATCAACTAACCACACACTACATTTTACTCGTTTCGAGAAAATATCCAAGCCAATGCTCCATCTCTCAAACTCACTTCCTCAACTCACTTCAAATCTCAAGTTTCCTTTGCATACATTCCAATTAAACTTGCATACATTTCCTACGCCATTTGCATACTCAAACCAACTTTTCATACGAGTCCGAGATGACAATTAAACCACAAAACACCTTTTACTAGCCGACACGACTCGATTATACACAATGTAACTATATGCAAATGCAATATATACAATGCAAGTATTAAAATAAACATTTTTTTTTCTTTTGTGAGATTGGACAATCTCAATTAGCTTAAACAGGTTATCATGGAGTTTTGAGTAATCTAGGAACTAGGCGTGAATCGAAACTAAAATCGACAACGAGAATTTCCTTAGATCGTATAGACAGCCTAGCCTTACTAAGTACAAGAATAACCGACCTCTTCGCGTGTGCCGAAAAAAAATAGCAGGCTACGCTAGGCTAAGCCACGTTCAAGGTCCGGACTTCTATTCCACTAATGACTTAAAATGTTAAGGCTTAGGGACGTAAGGATAATCATGATGAAACAAGTCCTAAAGCGTCACATTCTCACAATTAAAAGCCCATCTCACACACCCTCACCACGATGATAGAAACCGCAACCCGAAACTCACCGTCTCCGGCCCTCGATTCCCTCAGACCCCGGTACAATTACGATCTCTGTGGCCACCGTCAGGAATGTGCAGGAAATGAATACCGCCGTCAATGAAGTAGTTGCTTCCACCACTCGGTCTCCGTTAAGCTCTCCCACTTATTCCTTTATTTCATCTCTCTATGTTTTTTTCTTATTTTTTTTCAATATCCCAAAATGCTACAACAATTATACCCGAGTGGTCTTCCAGGAGTAAGCCAAATAATCTTGTCAGGGGGGAGGAAATAAACAAAACAGTGAATATATATCACAAGAAAGATCCATCTCCCCCTAATCTCGATAAAGTCCACGGTGCCACCAAACAAGCCGCAAATAATCAAAGTATGTGTATGGGGGTGGAGTCGTCAAAATCTCACTATCCATGTCCGTAGTCAATAGTCGACACCCCCACACTAGCATATGTCCAGGTCCCCTCTCAAGTAGTCAAATAGATGCAAGTTTCGTGCCTAATCCAACCGATCCTCTACACATGATGATGAAAAGAAACGATACCTAGCACGAACCACCAATGAAAATCATCAACCCCATTTTCGTGCGGATTGGACACCACACACTCACGGCTCTCTATACTTTTGATCCATGGTGTAATGACATGGACCATCGCCACACTGAAGTGCGCAAGCCTACTCACTCACCCTCGCATTCCCTCGAAAAGATCAAGTGAAGTTCATGCGATCATGCAGAACTCTCAAATATGAAAAAATAAGCTCTCCCTCATCGAAGCCCCTCAACTACGACTCCCTCGTGACACACTAAAGCGGTGATTCTAAACGATCTATGATGAAAGCCAAGAATCGTCACCCTAGGTTAAAAGGTTAGCAAAGAATCCAAGGTTCAAAGAGGATTTTCTAGTGGCCATACAAGGTGAGATCTAAAAGCAGTGAGTGCTCTAATACGCATCCTCGAACTGCTGTTCTGTGTGCCACTACGAGGCGGGCTGGCGACTACCTAAGACGTACACATGAACGTTAGGCTCGTTTCGCTCACACCTAGCTCAACTCTTGTAAGAAAACGCGACACACACTTTAGATTTGAAAATCAAGTACGCGTGTAAAAATAGGCGGGCATTCCCGTAAAGAAAGTCTCTGTATACGTGCTAAGGGGAATTCACATTGTCTCTCTCGGTCTCAAGTCACACCCTATGCCTAAAGACCTCACAGTCCTCGGTTTTACCAAGTTTTAGCCTCTTTTGATTGTCCTTTCTCAATTTTTTTTTTTAATTTTTCTAATTTAATATTTTTATAATCAATCCTAACTCTACATGAAATGGCCAACTTAACTAATGACTCGATAGGGGTATGGGACTCAATAATCAAAACGTGCAAACTGAATGATAAATAACAAAAAGTAAAATAAGGACATAACCAAAAACTAACTATATGTAACATGCGATGCAAGAATCGATAAACCGGCTAGTAAAAGGTACCACCACCCACACACTAGGATGCATCGTTGTCCCCAACGATAAGACGAGGACTCAATAATCCTAATGCAAGGGTTTTCTCTCCTCTACTCATCACAGGAGCCCGGTGTGCACAAGAGATTCCGGCAGGGAGACCTCCGTGTACACCGTACGTAGTGGATCAGGGATCGCACAGGAAGAATAGGGGTGTGTGTAGGGAGAGAGTAAGTCAGTAGCAATGTCTGAGAGAGAGACAGAGGTTTGGCAGAGCTTCCGCGTATGGCAGTGTGTCCTTCTTTGTATGGAAAGGTTAACGATATATATATACTGGAGAACATGACCGTTGTAGTGTGGTTAATGCGCCCATTAATGGCGGCTTAATTGGCTTAACCATAACGGCACGTTCGTCCGAGTATATAGGAACCGTTAGAGCACGTGGTGCGCGAGTACCGGAACCGTTACGAGGTTGACCGGGTTTGACCGGATTGACCGGGTTTATGGAGCTCGTGCCATAAATCTCTCAAAACAGTTACTAAAGGTCGCGTGCGGGCTTGGCTCGCACGCGACAGGGCTTACCCTAGCCTCCAAACCACAAAGTCCCTACAAGTCCCGTGCAGTGGTATGCGAGGGCTCTGTCTCGCAGCCCCCACATGGATCAGCTCGGCTGGTGATCCTGTGTGTGTGGAGCACAATATGGTGTGCTGGATGGTTGCCACGTGGCCTCGATCTGCCATGTCATAAAGCAGTATCTACATTAGCCCCCTTTCTGCGCGTGAAGGCTCATAGCTGTATAGGCTTCCATGCGCGGAAACCAACATGCGCGTCGTCGCCACGCACCAATTCAAATACGGGTAGGTTCAGCCCCCGTGCGTGTCATTATGACCTAAAACCCCTAGAGTCGTTCCGTCTGACCTTTAGGGTTTTAGGCGTGACGTCAGCCCGTCCTGTGATTGCGCGACACGACGGTGACGGTTGCGATTCGACTACTGAAGGGACGCAACCCTTCATTCTTCTGGATAAATACCTTGTATCCCATCATTGCAAAGCATCACTTCTTTCTCTTAAAGTGAATGGTACCCGGAGATCTTCGAGAGCAGATCCAGATAATCAATCACCAGTTCAGAACTGCAAATCGTATTCTCCAACTGTGTATATCCAAGCAAGCTTCAAGGAAACAAGGTTGGCCTCGTTTACTTTTGATTTAAAATACCAGTGTTTGCCTTGAATCGCGTTGAATCTGTAAATCCATGAAATTTGCGAAGAGGCTTTTGATCTTTGAACCCGCTTCGTTTTAATCTTTCAACAATATCAACTCCCCAATTTCTGAAATCGGCACCGGAACTGTTGCTTTGGTTTGCATAGATCTCAAATTCCAAAATTCAAATTGAAGTGTGGTGTGGTATTTCTCCCCCCTTTTTCTTGCCCTTTCGCAGGAATGGCCAAGACAAGAGTAACCAGACCCGTCAAGGAAGACGAAGAGATGCCGGAGCTTCCGCAGGCTCTGTGGCGTAAAGCCCCCTTTCTGGGTGGGAAGGATTTTTATCATGCGAGAGTGAAGGCGAAGAGGATGCCTGATCCTGTTCCTGTTGAGCAATTGCTGACGTTGACTCGCCCAGTTGGCTCAGCCCTGCTCGAGTGGGTTGGTTCCGAGGATGTAGTCCGATTGGGGATCGAGAACGGGCACTTCCCGTATACTGCGATTTCTACTCAAGCGTTCGTCCAGAAATTGGACTACATGGATGAGTGGATTGACCACGTGTTGGATCATCACGCCGAGACTCTTGATAAAGCCGGCATTTTCTTTGCTATCCGTGCTATGAAGGGTGCTGCCGTGAAGTTGGATCAGTCCATGCTTCTAGACCTTCTGTCCCGTTATTCGCCCGCGACTCACACGTTTCATTTTGCTGAGTTCGAGGCTGCCCCCACGCTCGAGGACGTTCAAATGCTATATGAGCTTTCCCCCATGGGCGAGGTGGACACCTTGAGCCACTTGAGGACATCTGCTGAAATGGCCTTGTACGCGCAGATGGAGGAGTGCCTAGCAGAGGTAAAGAAAATCTCCACTCGGTGGACCACTACAAAGCCTCTTCCGAACTGGCAGCTAGTGGATACGTCTGCGAAGAATACCTGGAACAAGTGGTTGCAGTACTTCTTCCGAGACTATGCGAACAGCAGCATCACTAAGAAGCTTTTGAGCGAGAACCCAGAGGCCGAGAATTATGTAGAGGGCAAGGGTTATCATTTAACCCTTTGTGCCTTTCTCTGTGCTTGGCTGTCGAGGTATCTGATTGATGGTCATCCCCATGACGGGGTCTTCTACCATGTGCTGCCACTTGCTGTGAGGCTCGCTCTTGGCCAGAGAGTCGCACTCGGACCCTTGGTCTTAGGCACGTTATATTACAGGCTTGATCAGCTGGTTCTGGCGATGAGGGAATCGCGTGGCCGCCTCGATGTCCTGACCTTTGTCAATATCAGCTTTTTGACAATGTGGGTTTTCGAGCGCTGGCCGTCTTATGCTCCAACTCCCGTCCCACTTGAGAAGTGGTGTCCCCCAGGCGAGACGGAAGCGCGCAACAGCGGAAGGGCTGCGCGATGGTTTGGAGCAAGCAACACCAAGTGTACTTGGAGTTTGATATGCGACAAACGAAAGGAGTTTACTGCCAGGCCCTATGCCACACGTGTTGAGAATGCACGGTGGTTTCCAAAGCTATACCCTTCCAGAGGTATGGTCTTGTCATAAGGCCTTCTCTTTGAAAAGGGGCCGCATTTCCACGAACGCTATCGTGACTTCTTCTGTTGGTGTCTGCGAGGTTCTCTTCCTGCCCTTGCAGAGCATATTCGTGAGCTCGCGCCACGGTATGAAAGACTTACAGTGGATGTTGACCCTACTCGGGTCTCTCCTCAGTTTGGTTTTGATGCGGTGGCCCCATCGATCTGGCCCCAGTCTATTATCAGAGGGTGCTACAAGCGTTTGCTGACAAAGGAGTGCAAGACGGTCCTCATGAGCAATCTTCCCTTTGAGCAGCCTGCGGGAACTCGCAAGGGTGGTTGTTCCCAGAACTGGATCGCATACTGGGTTGCCCAGCAAACAAGGATTGAGACGGAGGCAGCGGCGCAGCCAGGAAAGGCCCCCTTGATCAAGAGAAACTCTTTTCCGTTTCGCCCCAATTGCAGTTTGAGCGAGTCTGAGTATGGTTGCTACTCGCTGTGGGACCGCGAGAATCATTTGTGCCCCGATTTCATTCTGAAGGAGCAAGTCGACGCAATCAAGAAGGGTGACACGCAGGTCATCAAATATAGCAAGGCGTTTGCTGAGGTAAGCAATTTCCTTATGTGCTTTAAGCCTTTTGATTTCCTTGCGCTGATGCTTTTCGTTCTGTATTGTTCAGTGTCATGTGCGGAGGTTCGCAGCTGGTGATCGCTCCAAATCGCTGGTGGACACCATTGTTTCCACTAGAAGGAAGGGGGAGTCGTACCGGCTAGCATGGAGGATGGATGCCGAGGTCGAAACAAAAGTTCGCGGAGTCATGAACACTTTTGCTGACTCGCTGATAGACAACCCTCCGGCTCCGTCTCCTCCTAGAGATGACCCGTCTCCTCCAACGACTGCGGCGCCGAGAGCGAAGAGACCTAGGCAAAAGGGAATTACGATTTCTTCCCCTAGGAGTGCTCCAGCTTCTCCCCCAGTGAGGTCCCTTTCCATCAAGGACAAAGGCAAGGGTCGTATGCCCAGCAAAGTGCGAAAAGATCTCGCAGTTGAGACTTTCGTTCCATTCAACCAAGGGGAGGAAGAGAGACAGGAGCCCCAGGCAAGTGATGAAGAAGAAGCAACAGTTGTGATGTGCGAGGAAGAATCAGGAGGTACTTCCGTCGCATCTCCTTGCCCTTTATCTTGACCTCTTTGTAGTTCTTTTCTTTGAACCGAATATGTATTCGCAGATGATGATGATGAAGCCGTTGGTGGCCTTGTGACCAAGAGGCAAAAGAGAGATGCCCATTCTGGCATCTCAGATGATCCTATAAGCGAGGATGTTCTTGCTGAATCCCGGAAGACAGCCGCGGAGGCTGCTGAAAGAAGAAGGCAGCGAGAGGAAGAGGAGCTCGAGCGTGTGAAACAGCGGAGCCTCGAGGAGCAGCATGTTGACGACTTAGTGCGTCCAGTTGGCGAGGAAGACGAGCTTCCCGAAGAAGTGGCTCCTCATGTGGAGGAGGAAGATGAGGTTCCTGGAGAGGATGCAGCAGAGCTAGAGCAAGTCCAAGCGGACTTTGCAGAGATCGCAGGTGGCGATAAAGGTGAGATCTTCAATCTCGCAGTTACTTATAGAGATGTAATTGTGGGTGCGTTAAAGCACGGTGTGTCAAAGCCTGACATTCGCCGTTGGTTGGTAAGCAAATGCGGAGAACCCTCAGGTAATTATTTTGAGTGATATGCGCATACTAGGCTGTAGCCACTTGAGGCAAAATCATGACTGGTTTACTCGCGTCCCAGGTCACGCTTCTCTTAAAGATTTGCTTAGTGAGGATACACTGATAGGGCACGGTTCCACGTCCCTAGTGTACGATGAGGATACCTCAATCCCACCTTCGCGTGGAGGTGCTTATTCTTAGCTTTAGTAAAGATAGCGAAATAACTTATAACACAAGTTACCTCATATTATCGCATTTGGTATCGCAGGTCATGCTGAGGACCCTGAGCCGGAGCAGAGAAGTCAGCCTCCTGCATCCCATGTTCCAATTTCGAGCTCCCATACCGAGAAGCCCGTCGCAGCTGCTGGACACGTAAGTGAGCATCTCGAGGATGTCATCGAACTCTCCGATGATGTCGAAGCTGATGCTGTGCCGATGGACGAAGGTGTCCGTACCGGTGGTGAGGAAGAAAGGACAAGTGATGCTAACATTTTCGCATCTGGGAGTGTCCTCCGCCCAGCGACTTCGGCTGTCCCTTCGCCTCCGGCGATGACTGAGCCAGAAGCACCTATTCCTGCGTGGAGCATTTGGGGCTCGCAGGTTGGGAATGTAGTCGCAGCTGGTGCGGCCTACACTCTTCCTCCTGACTATGAGAGGTTGGAGCTCGCAGCTGATAGGAGAGCCATGGAGCGAGGGCAGTCTTCGAACAACCCAGTGGCCCGCATCCCTTCTCTTCATGAAATTCTGGAAGGCACTGGTAAGTAAAGATTTACCGTTCGCACGTCGCATTATTTGCTTGCGAGTTCTGACATTATAACCATTTTTGATGTCTCAGGTTTGAAGCAAACCGATGTAGACTGGGTGGTTCGCATGCGTCTCAGATACCCCCGATCGTTTGTGAGATCTCTGGAGATCGGACCTTTTGATAGGAGGCTATTCCTTACTGAAGCCATCTGGATACTGGAGCAGCTGTCTGCGGCTACACCTGCGACCATTTCGGCCCAGAGTGCTGAATTGCTGTGTGGCATGTGCCAAAATCTCCTGTTCAAAGTCCAAGGCAGACTTGGTTTCAAATTCCTCAAGGACAGAGTTACACTGATTCGCGCAGCTGTAACTTTGAATCTTGGTCACCAGAATCTCGCAGCTGAGATGCAGAAGGTGGAGCAGCAAAAGCAAAAGGTTGATGAAGCTTTGAAGCTGTATCATGAAATGAATGCCAAGTGCGAGCAACTGAAGCAAGAAGTGAAACAAGTGGAGAAGCTGAGCGAGCAGTTCGGGCCCCAAGACTCCTTAATCAAGAATTTGTTTTGACTTTTCGAATTTCGAAAAGAAAACAGGAAAATGGCTGAGACATTAATGTAATGTTTTGAAACATTAATGTAATATTGCTAGGGTTTCTCCCCCTTTTTTTTTAACAACAAACAATGAGTTTGCCCGTTTTGCCCTTTTCGGGATTTGATTGGACATTTCTGTGCATATCCAATTATGACATCAGCAATTGATTCTTTGCTTGATTTTCGCGCTAATTTTCCGGCAGATAAGCATGCCTCCGTTGGGAAGTCCATCCGAATCATGACTATCCGTCATTTATTAGGATACACAACTGAATCGTCGTAGCCTTTAGTAGGGTAATTGATTGTTACCGCTTTTCAAGGCGTAAGTGATTGAACTTACCCTCTTTTTGAATTTTGCTGACTCATCTTAGGCAACCGAAGAGCCTCCACAGGGTCTATATAAACCCTGTCTTTGCCATTTGGGTTCTTCATCCCAAACATGTGTTTTGCCGTGAGTCCTTACGACTGCTGGCTTCAACGCTTGTTTTTCGTTGATTCATGGCAACTTCAAGTTTTGAATCCTGAGTTTGCGCTTTGTGCTATAGAAATAGTTTCCAAGATCCACTTTATGAGGCTTATTGCTGTTTATAACCATCATAAAGAGGATGCAGATAATACCTCATGTGTATTCGAAGAAATTTCTTCGTGTATTATGTGTGCAGGTCATGTTTCCGGCCGCCTCGTGGCGAGGTGCAGCGCCGAAGTGACCGTGTTACCGTCTCGTAATGAACGGCGGAATTCTCCTTCAGTATCTCCGAAGAAGAATCCGTCACTTTCACGTTTGTGAGCCCGGGGTGACGAACCGTCGCGTTCATCCCCGTCTACAAGGAGCCCTTGCCCTTTGGAGCTTCTGCTTGCAGTTTGATCGCTGGAACCGGTGGTTCCTTGGGCAAATGTTATGGGGAGCCTATCTGACAACGGTCTTGTCGGATAGCGGGATGTCGAGCGTACGGCTTCATGTGGCTCTTTTGAGAGCAAGATCCCCCTTGCTACAGATGTTCACCCACAGATCTGGGCATCGTGTAGCCGGCGTTTGAAGCCAGGGCGGTTCATTCTTTGCAGTCCGGGTTTCCGTACCGTGTCTCTGCTGGCTTATCAGCCATTTTTCAAATGTATTGTTAGCCATGTTGGCTGTGTAGTTAGATGCGAGCTTTTCGCTTGTAAGCTGCTATCTAGACAGATAAATTGTAAGTCATTTGACTCATAATGATATATAGCTTTTGTATTATCTGCTCTTTTTGCAACAAAATACAATTTCGCATGCGTTTCGGCTTGTTTTGCCTTGCATAATGCCATGTAATGATTTCACAAATGCGACGTCAATGCGCAGATGTTTCGCTAGATCATTCGAGATCGTAATTTCGCAGCTGTGCCATCTTGACGGATGGGCTTGTAGGTGGTCGTTGTAAATCGTATGAGATCACATTCACAACTTTGCTATCGTAACAGATAGTTTTTTAACAGATCAATTAAGATCATTGAGCGGCGCGAATTGCTATCATAGAAGATAGGCTTTATTAGAGGATTGCTTGAGATAGTTTCTCGCATGAATTGCTATCGCAGCAGATAGACCTTTAGAAGGTCTAGCAAGATAGTTTTGCAGTTACGTTGCCATCGTAACAGACGGGCTTGGGTGATCAACTAAAATCACTTTGCGTATAAATTGCTATCGTAACAGATAGGCTTGAGAAGATCATATAAGATCGCATTTGTGTAAACCGCTATCGTGAGAGATAGGATTTTGATGATCGATTGAGACCGTTTTTGTATTTTGCTGCTATCGTAGGAGATAGGCTTTGGATGATCACTTAAGATCGCATTTGCATTGGCTGCCATCATAAGGGATGGGCTTTAGATGATCAATTAAGATCGTATTTATGTTGACTGCTATCGTGAGAGATAGGCTTTGGATGATCACTTAAGATCGCATTTGCATTGGCTGCCATCGTAAGGGATGGGCTTTAGATGATCAATTAAGATCGTGTTTATGTTGACTGCTATCGTGAGAGATAGGCTTTGGATGATCACTTAAGATCGCATTTGCATTGGCTGCCATCGTAAGGAATGAGCTTTAGATGATCAATTAAGATCGCGTTTATGTTGACTGCTATCGTGAGAGATAGGCTTTGGATGATCACTTAAGATCGCATTTGCATTGGCCGCCATCGTAAAGGATGGGCTTTAGATGATCAATTAAGATCGCGTTTGCTATCGTAGGAGATAGGCTTTGATGATCAATTAAGATCGCGTTTGCGTTTGATGCTATCGTAAGAGATAGGCTTTGATGATCGATTAGGATCACGTTTGCGTTTGCTGCTATCGTAAGAGATAGGCTTTGATGATCGATTAAGATCGCATTTGCTATCGTAAGAGATAGGCTTTGATGATCGATTAGGATCACGTTTGCGTTTGCTGCTATCGTGAGAGATAGGCTTTGATGATCAATTAAGATCGCGTTTGCGTTTGCTGCTATCGTAAGAGATAGGCTTTGATGATCGATTAAGATCGCATTTGCTATCGTAAGAGATAGGCTTTGATGATCGATTAGGATCACGTTTGCGTTTGCTGCTATCGTGAGAGATAGGCTTTGATGATCAATTAAGATCGCGTTTGCGTTTGCTAATATTGCAGCGAATAAATCATTGTTAACAGCAATAACAAATTAAATAGAGCGATATAAACAGCTAGAAATATGAACTTCTCATTTGGGAGAATTCTTTTATTATAGCATTCTCATATGGGAGAGATAGGATTACAATCCGCTCATATGGGAGAGGAGATTGCGAATATCATAGCCACATGAGACATTAAGCAACGTTATCATAAAACGTATGAAATAAGAGAAGTCAAGGATAGTACTTCTTGATCCAGCGCATGTTGACTGAGCTTGGAGTTGAGGTTGTGCCGTGCAACCTTCGTATGCTGCAGTAGCCGCTATCGAAGACTTCTGTGACTTCGAAGGGTCCTTCCCAATTAGCTGCGAACTTTGGGTGAGTTGCTTCTCGCATGCAGTGGTCAGATGCGCGCAAGACCAGGTCGCCAACTGCGAAATCCCGTCGCTGGACTGTCTTGTTATAGGCGCGAGCGATTCTTTCCTGGTACCGCTTGTTAGTCCTTTTGGCTTGTTCTCGCTTTTCTTCCAGCAAGACTAAATCATGATCGCGTTGATTTTCATAGAGTGCATGGAAGGCCAGCCTTGCCGAATTGACTCTGACCTCCGCAGGTACTACAGCTTCGGCCCCATAACATAGTAGAAATGGCGAGGCCCCTGTAGGTGTCCTTGGAGAAGTTCTGTAGGCCCACAGAGCTATGTTAAGGGAGTCGGCCCACTTCTTGTGGTCATCTGCGACCATCTTGCTCAGAATTCTCAACAGTGTTTTGTTAGTCGCTTCGGCTTGTCCGTTTCCCTTTGGATAATAGGGGGTGGAGCATATCTGCCTGATATTGTACTCCGCGAGTTTCGTAGCTACCTGGCGATTAACGAAAGGAGTACCGTTATCTGAAAGAATGGTATTTGGGATTCCGAACCTGCATACGATGTTTTCCTGGATGAAGTCAACCACAGCCAGCGCGTTTGCCGTCTTTAGTGGTATTGCTTCCACCCATTTGGTGAACAGCTCGGTTGCGGTGAGAATGAAATGGTTCCCATGTGACGCTGGTCGGATGGGGCCGATGAAGTCCAAAGCCCATGTGTGAAATGGCCATGGCGTCCCTAATGCATGTAGATCCACGGCGGGAGCGTGCACTAGGTTCCCTTTGAATTGGCATTCTTGGCAGCGTCGCACCTTGGTGCGGCAATCGACTTCCATCGTGGGCCAGAAGTATCCGATTGAGAGGAGTTGTCTGCATAATTTCGCACCTCCCTGGTGTTCTACCTGATGAGAAAGGTCCATGACTTCTTGTGCTTCCCTGCCGTCTAGGCATCGCAGCAAGTTGCCCTCGTGACCTCTTCGCCAAAGCAGGTTTTCCTGAACCACATATCGAGACGCTTTCCTCTTCAATTTGTCGGCTTCTTTTCTCGATTCGGGTACGGTGCCCTGGGTAAGGAATTCAAACAATGGCTTCCTCCAATCTGTGTCGTCATCGATTAGAGCGACAAGTAGAGAATCTTTGATTAGTGCGCAACTTTCGCACTTCCCTTGTATCAGGGCTGCAGCTGTTGACATGCCTGGCCAATGAATGCCATATCTCTGAGCTTTCCTGTAGATTGACACCTCGCTTTCTCCGCAAGCGTGTTGGTGAATCTTTTCTAACAGCTGTTGTCCCTCTTGCTCGGAGACACATCGCATGAGTATTCCTCCAGGACCCTTGTAGTAAAGGGTGTTGTCGTGGATGCAGTATCCTTTCGTGAGTACCCAGCTTTCGCTGCTGGTGCCTTTCGCAATAGCTTGCAGGATTGCTTTTCGCCAGTCTGCGTCATCCATGTGTTCATCGTCGCACGCATCTTCTGTTAATGCCGACGATGTTCGCACTTCGATGGAAATCCTTGCGGGGCATTTGTCTATGCTGACCTTAGATCCCAGAGTTGCTAAGGCATCTGCATGCCTGTTGTCCGCTCGGGGCTTGTGCTCGTATTTCACGTCGCAGAATTGCTGCATCAGCTTTTGCACTAGGGTACGGTATGGCAGGAGGTTGATCTCCTTTAAACCATATTCGCCCGAGGCCTGCTTAACAATCAGTTTGGAATCTCTCATGACTGTTAAGTTGCTCACTTCCAAAGCTTTCGCCGCACGGAGCCCCGCGATCAGAGCCTCGTATTCCGCCTCGTTGTTCGTGACTGCGAAGTTGAGTTTTGCGGACATCTGTATGACTTCCCCGTCTGGCTTTGTCAAGACTATCCCAATGCCTCCGCCTTTTCTGGTCGACGAACCGTTGAAGTTGAGTTTCGCAGAACCTGTTCCGGCGTATGCATTCTGGAATGCTTCCCTCGGTAGTTGGCGGAGGGGTTGCCGTAGGCGGTGGCGACACATATGCCGCCGGAGGATTGGGAGTGTATTGACTACCCGCGTTTCCCCACATTGTCGCTGGTGGAGGCAGAGTGTACTGCAGAGCTGGGTTAGACGCCAAAGCCGGGGGCTGAGAGGCGTGAGCAGCAGGGGGCAGCATTTGTGCCGTTGACCCTTGGACCGAAGGCAGCTGCGTGGCCGACGGTGGAGTTTGCAGATGAGGGTTGGGAGGCGTGGCCGACACTCCCAATCCTGGAGCGGTAGGGGTTCCTCCTCCCTGAGGGATAGCGGTGGCAGGTGGAGGATTTGGCGCAAGAGTGCCCAGAACGGCCAAGATCCGTTCTAACTGCGCGGATTGAGACTTGAGAGCTTTTGCCTGACTTTGGACAGTGGCGTCCAAAGACTCTAAAGTTGGCGCCTCGCCGGGAGTCGTCGGAGTACGGCGAGCCTCGTCTCCCGAGGGAGTTTCGGTGGAAGGAGATCGGTTGCTGACATCGTCCTCCTGAGACATGGTTGCTTTTGCTGGTAAGTTTCACGTCGGGTTCACCAAAATGTGCACAAGAGATTCCGGCAGGGAGACCTCCGTGTACACCGTACGTAGTGGATCAGGGATCGCACAGGAAGAATAGGGGTGTGTGTAGGGAGAGAGTAAGTCAGTAGCAATGTCTGAGAGAGAGACAGAGGTTTGGCAGAGCTTCCGCGTATGGCAGTGTGTCCTTCTTTGTATGGAAAGGTTAACGATATATATATATACTGGAGAACATGACCGTTGTAGTGTGGTTAATGCGCCCATTAATGGCGGCTTAATTGGCTTAACCATAACGGCACGTTCGTCCGAGTATATAGGAACCGTTAGAGCACGTGGTGCGCGAGTACCGGAACCGTTACGAGGTTGACCGGGTTTGACCGGATTGACCGGGTTTATGGAGCTCGTGCCATAAATCTCTCAAAACAGTTACTAAAGGTCGCGTGCGGGCTTGGCTCGCACGCGACAGGGCTTACCCTAGCCTCCAAACCACAAAGTCCCTACAAGTCCCGTGCAGTGGTATGCGAGGGCTCTGTCTCGCAGCCCCCACATGGATCAGCTCGGCTGGTGATCCTGTGTGTGTGGAGCACAATATGGTGTGCTGGATGGTTGCCACGTGGCCTCGATCTGCCATGTCATAAAGCAGTATCTACACCCGGGAAATCCCCGGCTCCTTCCTCATCATCCCCTTCTTCTTCCTCATCTACCTGCTCTTCCTCATCCTCACTCGGTGGGACCGGATCCTCATACTCGGCTTCTTGATACCACTTCTCAGAGTCGGGCACAGCCGGTACAAAGCCATCCCGAGGAACGTCACTCGAGTAGAGCACCCACTCACAAACCATTTGGGTCAGATTACCCAATTGAGCCTGGTTGCTCCTACGAAACTCAAAATGACGTCTCCTCCCATCTCTATCTAACCTCATCTCTTCTCTCAGCTGATTGTAGGCTGCCTCTCTGTTCAAACTGGCTCCTAGAACGCGCTTGATAAACTTCCTACCCTTCTTCTTTTTCAAGGCTTTTGCCTTTTCATCAAATTTTGACCTCTCTCTCTCTTAGCAAACTCGTCCAAGTCTTTTTCATTCTTGGGAACCACAACATCAGAAGTGAAGGCCAAGTGTGTGATCAAACAAGTATGTCCTGGGGCATTTTGTTGTTCCTAGAAATTCGGTCCATGATATTACCCCAAATGAATCTAAGGATATCGATTCTCTCCCCCAACCAGACACACAAGGCCATGACACAGAGTTTGAATTAATAAGTCGGGTTGTAGGTGATCCCCAAAACCCAATTTTCTAAAAGCTCACAAACCCATTGTGGTTGTGGCCTAAGCTCACCTCTAGGCACTTTCCACTTAAGCATATCACCTCTACGATCCCAAGGGTCTTTACCTTGTGTGAAGCAAGACCGGTTGACCCTTTCATAGATTCCCTCACTCGTCACAATCCGAGCAAAAGCACACTCCTAAGCCAGAGGTGGAAACTTAAGTGCCAAGCGAATAGCCTCTGGCATGGAGACCATCCACTCATTCCTACAGTAAACCAACCTCGGGTCTTGGCTTTTGCCCTTCTTAGCATACCTAAGGTTGACACAAAATTCCCTTGCTATACTCGAGCTAGACTGCCTAACCAAATCAAACCAATTGAGTAGTTTCTCCCTAGTACAAATTTCTTTCATTTCTTTATACATGTCCTCATCATACTCGAAGATTTTCTCTGGTTGACCCGATTTCTTTAGGTAGGTGTCATGATAGTAGTCGAGGTAAGCCTCGTGGGTCACAAAGTGACCTGAATCAAACTTCCCCGGACCTTAATTTTTCATGTTAACCTTAGACGTTCACCTACCCACAATCCCGGGTTTTGCAGACAAAGGGTTCTTAAGTAAAGCATATTTGGGAGACTCCGGCACCTCAATGGGAGGTTCACCCGAACCGGAAGCCTCCTCAGATGGTCCCTCACCCGTATTTTGATTTTTCGAAGCCATTTAGGATGTAAGCAAAGAAAGCAAGTAAAAAACCAAGTGTTTTGTTACAGGGAGTGTATACAGAAAGCAAACACGTAGCAATTCAGCAAGTAAATCTAGGATTCTAATCAATCGCCCCCAAACGTCGCGATTACGCGACAACAAAATAAACCGGGCTTTTACTCAATGTGCCTAAACGCTCAAATTGATTTGCTAGAGTCAAGAAAATACCTGAGGCACTTGGAGTCCCCTTCTTACGGGTGCCGTTTCCGCAAAAGTTTCGACAAGAAACGGCTAAAAATTCAAACGTCGAAAAATTTCTGAAAAATGAATAGGCATAGCTTTACTTACTCTCCTTGTCATCTAAGTCGATGTTTGTTCTTGGACTTTTGATCAAATCCCCCTCCAAGAGCTTCAATTTCTGAATCTAGGTAGTGGAACCCTAGATTTTGATCTTCACCAAACCGTCCTTAGAGCTTGATTCAGCCTAAAGTCCAAGAATCAATCCACATCCTCTATCTCACGCGACCAATTAGTGCTTGAAGAGAAGAAGCAGCCGACGGGTTGTAGTGAACAAATGAGGAACTGAAATGTTCCTTAGTGGAAACGGGCCTTTATACTTTCCAAGTGATGTGACTTTTATGCCCCTAGAAGCCCCTAACTTTTCCTCTCTGTGGCTGTCCTAATCTGTCAATTCCTCCGATGTCTTCGTGTGAAGATAGATTCTCTTCGTGCGAAGACCTTCGTGCGAAGAGATTCAGCCTTCGCGCGAAGGCCTTCGAATTTTGAGTCCGAGAGCCTCTCCGCGAAGACTTTTTAGCACTTTCGTAAATTTTTTAAGTTTTTCTCTTCGCACAAAGAGAAATTCTCTTTGCAGGAAGAGGTTCTGGGCCAGCTTAAAACATCCGATTATCACCCTTTTTGCTTCTTTGATCGTGCCTTTGCATTATTTAGGATCTCCTCGACCTCGAGATGCCTTTCATGCTGACGTCCGGGGAATCTTTTATTCCTCAAATTTCTGCTCCAAAAGGCTCGTTTTGCATTTCCGGATGTTTTTGGCCGCGTTTTATCCGCTTGAGCATCCTTTTGGCCATAACTTCCTCATCCGGACTCCGATATACGCGTTCCACCTGTCTACGGAAAGCTCTCAACCACCCCCACACAATGGAACTATTCAATTCTGCTCACAGTCCTGTCTTCAAAAAAAATCTCGTAATCCGTGCCATTGTGCTAGCTTTCACGATTCCTTCATGCATTCTTCACATATATCAAGACGGGGAGTCCGGATACACGCTCTTCCCCAGGTGCATGTATTGAGTGAGTTTAAGAATGGCTTCACTCTTCTATTTCTTCATCTAGGATCCCGATATGCGTTTGGCCTGCTTTTTCTTGACTTTCATGCTATTCTTCACACGCGCATCAAGATGGGGGATCCGGAATAGGCATTTCACCTAAAGTTCCTGCACACACTCATTGTAAATATTAGTCTCTCTCTCTCTCTCTCTCGCACCTATCAGAATAAATAAACATAACTAACATATATACAAACAATAGGTTGGGTTGCCTCCCACCAAGCGCCTTGTAATTTAAGGTCGACGGCCCGACCCAGTTACCTCACATGAGCTCAGATATCAGGAATTGCATTAAGGCGCTCAATTACCCCAATGAAATTCTCGTCCACATATGGTTTTTCTCTCTCCCCGTTCACCTTGAATCGGTTCCCATTTTCAGCTTCAACCTCAAGTGATCCCCATGGGTAAACCTTGGTAATTGTGAAAGGACCGCTCCACCTTGACTTCAACTTGCCCGGAAACAATTTAAACCGCGCGTTGAATACCAATACCTTATGTCCCACCTTGAAGTCCCGTGGTATGATGTGCTTATCGTGCCATTGCTTAGTTCTCTCTTTATATATCCTCGCACTCTCATACGCCATCAACCGAAATTCTTCAAGTTCCAAGAATGCTTGTTTCCTTTGCTCACCTGAGAGCTTAGCGTTCAAGTTGATTTTCTTCAAAGCCCAAAATGCCTTGTGCTCTAGCTCCACCGGAAGATGGCACAATTTCCCAAAAACTAGTTGGTAAGGATTCATGCCCAAGGGAGTCTTGTATGTTGTCCTGTATGCCCATAAACTGTCATCCAAGTGTAGAGACCAATCTTTGCACCCCTGATTGACTGTCTTTTCTAAAATTCCCTTGATCTCCCTGTTTGGCACTTCAGCTTGCCCATTTGACTGCGGATGATAGCCTAGTGATATCCTGTGTGTCTTTACCGCATATTTTCTCAAAACGTTGGCAAAGACTTTATTCACGAAATGTGTTCCCTCATCACTATTCATTGTTGTGGGCGTCCCAAATCGCATAAAAATGTTATTGCGCACGAATATCTCCAATGTAGCGCCATCATTCTTAGGACAAGCTATCGCCTCTACCCACTTGGTCACATAATCAAATTCTAGAAATATGTAAAGATTACCAAGTGAAGAGGGGAATGGCCCCATGAAGTCAATACCCCACACGTTAAACGGCTCCACCTACAACACGAAATTCTGAGGCATCTCATTCCGGTTGGAAATATTGCTGGTTCTTTGACACCGGTCACACTGCTGCACAAACAGATGAGCATCCTTACGCAATGACGGCCAATAGAAACCACTCTGAAGGACCTTGGTTGCAGTGCGTGTCTTGACAAAATGACCCCCACAGTTTAATTCATGACAATCTTCGCAACACGTTATCTGCTCCCAAATTGAACATATAGGGATCATACCAAAAGTATCGTCCTGCATCTGCGAATAACTTCTTTCTCTGGTGGGAAGTCATGTCTTTGGGAAATTTTGAGTGCCTTGAAATTTGCCAAGTCAGCAAACCAAGGCACAACTGCAACTACTACTATGAGCTGATCATCTGGAAAGTCCTCTCTGATTGGCACATATTTGATCAATCTTGACTTGGATTCCTTCTTGGTGAGAAGGTATTTGAGGGTTGCATGGTCTGTGAAAATTTTCACCCGAGAACCCACAAGATATGCACGAAACTTGTCCAATGCAAAGATGATAGCCAACATCTCTTTCTACGCGGTAGCATAATTGACCTGTGCATTGTTAAGAGTTCAACTAGCATAATAAATGACATGAGCTACCTTATCTTTCTGATGTCCCATAAATTCTCTCAGCGCATAGTCACTAGCATCACACATGCGCTCAAATGGAAAATTCTAGTCCGGAGTGGCAATGATGGGTGCGCTAATCAACTTTTCCTTGAGCACATCGAAAGCTGACTTGCACTCTGCATCAAAATCAAAGACTGCAACTTTCTCAAGCAAACCGGATAGAGGCTTTGTAATCTTCGAGAAATCCCTGATGAATCACCGGTAAAACCCTGCATGTCACAAAAACTCTATAAGTTCAATGCAGGATCAAGACTTGAAATAGCTTGTCTATTTCAAGGCCTTGAATCAGCTTTCAAAGCCTTGAAGCTGATAGAGCTTTATATGCATGAACTTAGGGGGAGTTTCTGATCTTAATCCAACCCCTAAACCCCTCTGCATGATTAGTTGATACTTGATGATGAAAGACAAAGTAGTTTGACACAGTTTGCAGGATCTAACATCATTTTTTTGACTCAGTTTTGCAGGGAATTTTGTTTCCTATTTTATAGGAACTTGTTTCCTAACCAATGTTTTGCAGATATGGTAACTGCTTGATGATTGATTCTTGTGATCAATCTGCTGTGTTTAAAAGCTTCCCAACATACTTCCAACAAGATCAAATCATTATCCCTAAAGATACTAAGCTACTAGCCGTTAGAAGAAGCTGTTAGAAGAGTCAAGATTTGAATCAAGATTTCAGGAAAGTTTGTTGAGAAGATTCTGAAGATCTTCCATTCGAACTAGGTGCTTAAAAGGAGAACTGCTGAAGAATTTTGTAGACACAAAAACACAGAGCAATTCGCAGAGACACTAAAAACATTCAAGGATTGACAAGAAACAAAGAAGCAAATTCATCTCTCTCGATCCAAGCATCAAAAGAACACTGCACACTCACTGCAGTTTCATTTCCCGTGTTCTTCTTTTCTGAACTTCATTTGTATATCATTTTGATAATACTTCTGGTTCTCCTTCTCAAGAATTTTTCAAGGTGCATAATAGATAATTCTTAGTTAAATAGATAGCTAGAGCAGGTACTAGATAGGTTAGTGAGAACCACAAGCTGTAACAGAGTAATGCATCTCTCTTTGCTTGAGATCTAGGGCTTAGCTGTGGATTAATAAGAAATGTATTGAGAATCCTACAGGGAGAAGATCCCTGAGGTAGAGACGTAGGTCCAAGTGGACTGAAATCTATATATCTTGTGTCTCTTGCATTTACTTTTCAATTGCATACTTAGAACTTATACAGCATTCAAAACAGTTTCATTTCAAGGGTTTGAAACTCATTTCAAGGCCTTGAAATAGACTTATTCTTTCCTTACTCTAACTGTTTCACTCCAGGTCTTGAAACTCATTTCAAGGCCTTGAATCTCCTTACAAATCTTTTGAAATCACTATTCTCGCAAAGTTTAGCAAAAGTGTGCATACTCTATTCAACCCCCCTTCTAGAGCGTTGATCCTGTATTTCTACCTATTGTACACCCCTTCAAACTCCTTACCCCATTGACATTCGTAGGGTATGGTAGCTTTACAATAACCTCAATTTTTCCCGGTCCACCTCTAAGCCTTTTCTTGAAATCTTGTTCCCCAATACTATCCCCTCAGTCACCATGAAATGACACTTCTACCAGTTGAGCACTAGGTTAGTGTCAACGCATCTGTCAAGAACTCGGGCTAGCTGCTTTAGATATTCTTCAAATCCATCACCATAGAGCGAAAAATCATCCATAAATACCTGCTCCCTCATGTCTGAGAAGATCGACATCATACACCTCTGAAAAGTAGCAGCTGCGTTGCACAACCCAAAAGGCAGCGTTTAAAAGCAAAGGTCCCATAGGGGCAAGTGAATGTCTTCTTCTCCTGGTCCTCAGGCTCAATAGCAATCTGGTTATACCCGAAGTAACCATCCAAAAAGCATTAGTGAGAGTGACGAGCCAGCCTATCAAGCATCTAATCAACGAATGGAAGAGGGAAGTGCTCCTTCAAAGTGGCATAATTGAGTTTGCGGTAATCCTTGCAAACTCCTGACCCAGTAACAATAGGGGTAGAAATTTGATCACCTTTATCCCCATCCACCACAGTAATACTTCCCTTATTAGGGACACATTGCACCGGGCTAGTCCATGGGCTGTCGGAAATCGGATAGTTGATGCCCGCCTCCAAACATTTAAGCACCTCTTTATTCACCTCCTCCTACATGTGAGGGTTGAGGCGGCGCTGAAATTAAACCACCAGCTTCTTCCTCCATGAGCCGGATCTTGTGCTGGCAAACAGTGGGGGTGATCCCCTTGATATCTGCTATGGTCCATCCCATAACTGCCTTCCTTCCCTACAATACTTTGAGAAGTTGCTCCTCCTGTTCCCTGTCCAAACATGCAGATACAATTACAGGCAAAGTCTCATTAGATCAAAAATATAAATATTTTAAATGAGCAGGTAAATGTTTAAATTCTACTAAATGAGCAGTAATAAGAGAAGGAGTAAGAATCTTCCTGCTTCCCTCGTCAAAGAGGGGTAGAGGCTTCGCCAATGAGTCTCCATAGCTTGCTCCTTTTCGCTTGAGTCAAGTAGAGCAACTTCCTCATATAGTCGCTCCAATTAAAGGCTTTCCTCCTCATCCAGTGTGTATGCCTCCACACCAAAACACTGCTCTATGCATAAGCGGGAAACTTCATAGCTTCGAAAACGTTGAACGCTACTTTCTCATCATTGATCCTCATTGTCAAATTCTCCGTTGGCTACATCAATAATGGTCTTCCAATGGCTAGGAATAGACGTCCTAAGATAAGAGGGACATCATCATCGTCCTCCATGTCTAGGATCACAAAATCAGCTGGGAAGATGAGTCCTTCAACTCTCACTAGTACATCTTCCAAAACGCCTCTTGGACGTTTAATGGTGCGGTCTGCCATTTGCAAGCACATTCTTGTCGGTTTTGGTTCCCCCACACCAAGCTGCTCAAAAAAGGATGTGGGCATCAAATTGATGCTTGCGCCAAGATCACACAATGCCCTACCATGAAAACCATCTCCCAATGTCACAGGAATGATGAAACCGTCCGGATCATTCATCTTCTTAGGCAACGCCTTTTGCACCACGGTGCTACGCTCTTCATTCAGAGTCACGGTCTCCAAATCGTCCATGCGCCTCCTATTAGAGAGGAGGTCCTTGAGAAATTTTGCATACTTGGGAATTTGTGAAATGGCTTCCGCAAATGGAATATTGATGTGTAACTTCCTGAAGATATCCACAAACTTCTTGAAGTGCTTAGCATCCTCTTGGCTCTTTAATCTCTGCGGGTATGGCACGCGCATGCTATATTCCTCCTTTGGCTTATGCTTATCCTCCAACTTCCTACTCGTATCCTTTGATTGGGGAATCACGGTAGGCACGGGATTCTCTTCGTCCAATGCTTTTTCAGTCGCTTCCGCTCGCGCGTGAGTAGGATTAGAGGATCCTTAGTGGTTGTCCCACTTCGAGTAGTAATAGCCTTCAACTGCTCAGGTGGAGCAATCGTGTTTGAAGGAAATATACCAGGTGGAAGTCTAGTATTTTGGTAGGCAATCTGCCCAATTTGCGTCTCATGGCTCTTCATTGTGGCTTCCATGGAGACAATTTTGCTTTCCATCTATCTTGATTAGCTAGCAGTTTCCTCGATAAAGCGTTTGTCTCTTGTTCTTCTGGTTGCTGAGCCTGTTGTTGTGGAGCTTGTCTTTGCACTTGGTATGAGACATTAGGTCTCTGGCCGGGTGCATATAATTCACTGTTTGGATTGGCATAGCTGAAATTGGGGTGGTTGCGATTATTTGCTTTTCTCTCCTACTCAATGTATTATGAGAATTAGTATGGGAAGGAATCTATGAGTGTCATTTATATAGTCCAACAACTCCTTTTTCACTGCATAAAAGCCCCTATCATAATCCTGTCTATACACGGATTAGTCCAACTTGCAAATTAGTCCTACTAAGTTTGCAAGTAGTTGAGTATTGATCCTTCTAATTAATTAATCATATTAATTACTTCCCAAGTCCGTTCTAATCCATAGGGAGTGTGACCCCATAGGTTTCTACTTAGTTGCTAGTAACAACTTACAAACATGGAGCGGCCTCTAGCAAGACATCCACGCTACCCAACATATAGAAATAGTCATCCGACACACCTTGTGCAAGTATTGTCTAATCCCTTTGTTTCTATATCGGATTGGACACGAGACATACAAGTCACACCCGTATATCCAATCCATAGTTTCTCCATCCTGGTAATAGTCTCATCTATGCAGATAACATCAATATCCTATATTAATTTATTTGAGTCTGGCCAGACATTCTATGAGCACCATCCCTCGAGTGGCCGTGGATATTTACTCCCGTTATGTAGGAGGGAAAAATTCTATCTACGTCACTACCATCTATAAGCTTGCTTCGTTATTGTATCTGACTAATGCCTTTATTACTAACCAGTCACGGTGTAGCGTTTGACGATGTCAAAACACAATATTCCACAACTAGAGGATCTAGTGACTTCAAGTCTAAGGAAGAAAATACCTTTTTCACCACGAGAAGCACTTGTGACTTTACATAACCTATATGTAGCCTTCTCGTTGTGGGTCAATCCAGTATGCTATTACTGCTAATGCATACCCATGTGTTGGATCGTGATATCTCCATATCAATCCAACCTCATACTAGTCTATAGTTGATTGTCCTATTAATCAATATATTTGACCAGGGATATTTAAGAATATAAAATTTATATTCTAAGGACCTCATTCATGTTAACGTATCTCCATATTGATAACATCATGAATCGTAAATTCATACATGTCACAAGAAATAGATTGACTCTATGGCATATTTCGAACAATCTCAAACCCTCGGTAGTTCCTGTTGGAATAGATGCCCTGGAGGTAATCTTATTTAGTATGAACATTATTTTGGCTAGAATAATCATTGTGTTATATATGGATATATTTAATATAATGCAGTCCTTAAATTAAAATTGTTGTTTATCTTAAATATCCCTAGTCGTTTATATTGATTAATAGGACGATTAATTATGGACTACTATGTGGGTAGATTGATATGGAGATATCAAGTCTAGCACATTGGTATGCATTAGGGGTAATCCATACTGGAATGACTCACCATGAGAAGGCTACACACAAGTTATGTAAAAGTCACAGGTGCTTCTCGTAGTGACAATGGTATTGTGGTCCTTAAACCTGAAGTCACTAGATACTCTAGTTGTGGAGCATTTTGTTTTGTTATCGCCAAACACCACGCCGTGACTGGATGGTAATAAAGGCGGTTATCGGACATAATAGGAAGCAATATTAGAGGTGGTAGTGATGTACATAGGATTTTCCCCTCCCACATAAAGGGAGCAAATATCCACGTCCAGTCGAGGGGTAGTGCTTATAGAATGTCTGGCCAGACTCAGATAAATCAATATGGGGTATTGATGTTATCTGCATGGATAAGCCTATTCTCAGGATCGAGAAACTATGGATTGGATATACGAGTGTGGCTTGCATGTCTTGTGTCCAATCCGGTTATAGAGACAAAGAGATAATACAATACGGTACCATTGGTCACAAGGTTTGTCGAATCACTGACTATTTCTGTTAGTTAGGTGACATAGATGTGTTGCTAGACACCTCTCTGTGTTAGTAATTGTTACTACCAACTAAGTAGAAACCTTTGGGGTCACACACCCTATGGATTAAGCTAGACTTGGGAATTAATAAGTAGGACTAATTAAATATAATGATCAATACGCAACCGCAAGCAAACTTAGTAGGACTAGTTTGCAAAGTGGACTAATCAATGTATGGACATGATTAGTATTGGGGATAATATGTAGTTAGTAATGAGTTATTAATTCTATAAGGGCACTCCTAGATTATTTTATCATAAGCGCATCATTATTAAGTCACAGAACAAAGCAAGGAAAGAGCAAGACATGAGGGCCGAACCCCCCCCCCCCCCCCCTCCCCTCGTCCGCTCGCCCTTACCCGTTGGCAACAAAGAGGCGCGGCCTCTTTGGTCCTCGTCGTGCGTGATCTTCTTCTTCCTCCTTCCTCATGTTGCTAGCACATATACATTGGAAGGAATCTAGTGCAATCCTAGGCTTGGATATTCATAGAGACGTGAAAAGCATTCTACATGGAGTGATCTTTCAGACAAACAAGGTACAAAACGATTCTACCGTTACCACGTTATGATGATTTGTCCTGCTATTCATGGAGGGTCTTGAACGGAATTAATTTAGTATTTTTATGCTACGTAATCCGTATCAAAATTCTACAGTGATATCAGAGCTACATGGCGTAGCACATAACGTGGTTTTATGTGTTACTTTACGGTCAGTTTTATACCATAACTGTTATTTTTTGAGTAAAACTGAAATTGGCATAATGATGCAAACTAAATATAATTCAGTAGAGAATGAGCTAATTTTACATATCGTGTAAAAATTAGTATAGTTACATGATAGTCAAGACATGGAGAAGAGTTTAAAGAATTGAAGAAACCACAAGAAGGCAACATTCCACAAGCTAAGGCGCATGGACTAAAGTTGGAGGCACATGGAGATGAGTTTGCTGTTTTTAGGGCTTATAGATATTCTCATTGGCTTGAGAATACCTTAGTTTTAGGAGAACACATCCACATCACGTTTACTTATTGTTTGTGGTTGTTTATTTATTACATTGTTATTTATTTTTGGTGTATGGTTGATGCGTGCAAATTGTAACAAGATAATAACTGAAATCCGGATCTTTTATTTTGGATTTGCCCAATCCAAATAAATAGATCAGTTGATATGGATCAACAAAAAAATTAAAAATTAAAAGGTACAAATCCCTCAATTTAAATATTGTGTTTTTGCCTTCTTGTTTCTTAACACTCGTCAAAACTATAATGTAATAAATTCGAGCTTGCCAAATCAAGGAGATATGATTCTTAATAGGATGACCCGATGGCAAAAACAAGTAGTGTGCAATTGTTAAAGTAAGAGGTTGGACGCAACTAGGCTATTTCAATAGGATTGAGAACCTAGAGGCAAGGTAATTGGGATTATCTATGTGATAGATAAATAAGGAGTTAATTGCCAAATGGAACCAAGAATTGAATAGGATGCAATTGGAAATTGTTCCTACCTAAATAACTGAATCTTGGGTGACTTGCCAAAGCAAGCTCAATAAAAGGTGATATATGGATCTTGGCCCACTATAAAATATACATGATATTTTCGGCATAAATAGTGAGGGTTATTAATTCGAGAAAAATAGTGGGAGCTATGTTTAATAATCTAGCTATTATTAAATATAGTTATTTGTCCACGAAATATTAAAACTTGTATATTTATTATTTTTAGAATGCCAATGACAAATAATCCATCGACTTCATCACTCTCTACAATCAGTCCTTGAGAAGGACAAGCTTTCTGAAATTAATTTTTTGGACTGGTACAGAAACTTGAGAATTGTTCTCAACCAAGAAAAGAAACTGTACATTCTAGAGGATCCAGTTCCTGAAGGACCAGAAATTAATACTGATGCCGCCATAAATGCACATCAGAAGATTGTTGACGATTCTAATGATGGGACTTGTCTGATGCTTTTGCACCATGAACTCTGAGCTTCAGAAGCAACATGAGAACATGGAGGCATATGATATGATCATACATTTGAGGCAACTCTTTCAGGAGTAGGCAAGGCATGAGCGGTATGAAGTGTCTAAAGCATTGTTCAAGTGTCATCTATCAGAGAGAAACCCGGTGGGGCCTCATTTACTGTGCATGATCGGGTACGTGGAGAGTCTCACGCGTATGGATTTCCGGTTGGTCAAAAGTTGGCCACTGATCTTATCTTGAAATCGTTTATAGTCAGTTCATCATGAACTATAACATGAATGAGATCAGTAAGCCTTTCCCAGATTTGGTCAATATGTTGAGGACAGCTGAACAAATCATCAACAAAGGGAAAGGCAATGCCATAATGATGGTCAATAAAGGTAAGAGCAAGCGAGTTTCATCTACCTCGAAAGGAAAGAACAAGAAAGTTGCAAAATCCATTGAAGCTGCTTTAAAGCCCTCTAACGGTGTGACTAAGGGTGAGTGTCACTACTGTAGTAAGCCCGATCACTGGAAAAGGAACTGCCCAAAATATCTCGAGGATAAAAGGCTTGGAATAGTGATTCCACCACCACCAGGTATTTTTGTTATATATGTTAATCTGTTTGTATCTTCATCTTGGGTATTGGATACTGGATGTAGTTCTCACATTTGTCGAAATGTGGAGGATCTAAAGAGAAGAAGACGGCTTGGTAAAGGGGAGATAGACTTGAGCGTGGGAAATGTAGCAAGAGTTGCTTCATTAGCCGTAGGCGTCAATGAGTTATCTTTACCTTCAGGACTTATCTTATAATTAGACAATGTTATTTTGTGCCTGCTATGAGCAGAAACATTATTTTTATTTCTTGTTTTAACAAGAAATTTTTTCTATTAAAATAAAGGACAAGTGTAACTCCATTTATTTTGATGGTTTTCATTATTTTAATACTTTATTGTCTAATGGATTATATATCCTTGATCTATAACTCCGTCTATAACATCAATACAAAAAGGATCAAAACTAATGATTCAAATCATACTTATTTATGGCATTGTCTTTTAGGCCACATAAACGAAAATCGCATCTCTAGACTCCATAAGAATGGATTCCTAGACTCATTTGATTATGAATCATATGAGACATGTGAGGCTTGTTTATTGGGAAAGATGACAAATTCCCCTTTCAAGAAGAAAGATGAGAGGAATAGTGAGCACTTGGCTCTCGTGCATACTGATGTATGTGGGCCATTTGCCAAGCCTGCCATAGGTGGTTATCTTTATTTCATTACATTTACTGATGACTTCAGTAGATATGGATTTGTGTACCATATGAAGGTCAAATCCGAATCCTTTGAATAGTTCAAAGAATTCAAGAATGAAGTAGAGTAGCAGGTTGGTAAAAGTATTAAGGCTCTACGATCAGATCGTGGAAGAGAATAATTGAGCCAAGAATTTGATGACTATATTAGAGAGTATGGATCTTGTCCCAACTCACTCAACCCGGAGCGCCACTGTGGAATGGCGTGTCATGAGGAATCGAACTCTGTTGGACATGGTTCGATCTATGATGTGTCAAACTGATCTTCCATTATCATTTTGGGGACACACTCTATTATATGCAGCTTTTACCCTTAACCGTGTTCCATCCAAATTTATCATGAAGACTCCATATGATATGTGGAGTGGTAGGCGTTCCACAGTGTCTTTTATGAATATTTGGGTTTGCGACGTCGATGTAAAACGTTTACAAACAAACAAGCTCGGACCAAAGTCGGATAAGTGTAAGTTTGTGGGATACCCTAAGAAAACGAAGGGATATTACTTCTACAATCCAGCAGAGAAAAAAGTGTTTGTTGCCCGGACCGGTGCGTTTCTAGAAAGAGAGGACATTAGAACTTGAAGAAATTCAAGAACCACAAACCACTGATCCTGCTATGGAACATGAACAGGAACTGCAAGTTGATATGGAGGAACCTCTTCAAGTAACACAAGAACTTCGTAGGTCGAGTAGGGTGCGTCAGGAGCAAAAGAGGTATGGACTTCTCGTTACTGAGCCCGGTGATGCATTACATATGGACGATGAGCATACTACCTACGGAGAGGCCATGAAACGACCGGACTCTCAAAAGTGGCTTGAGGCAATGAGATCCGAAATGTAATCCATGTACACCAAAAAAGTATGGACTTTGGTGGAACCACCCGAAGGGGCTCGACCCATAGACGTTGAAAGGACTCTGGTGCAATCCTAGGCGTGGATATTCATAGAGACGTGGATAGCATTCTAGGTAGAGTGATCTTTCAAACAAACAAGGTAAACAACGATTCTACCCTTACCACGTTATCCTGCGATTCATGGAGGGTCTTGAACATAATTATTTTATTTTTTTTCCGCAACGTAATCCGTATCAAAACCCTACATTTCCCTTAATAAATTATGCGTTCATCCTTTTTTTTTACTGTTGCAAATATACACTTTAACCCCCTTCCAACATGCATATGATCTTTTTGCTAGTCTTGTGATCACCTTTTGTTAGGTGATTTTGTGATCACAATTGTGATCCTCTACTTCCAGTGAGTTTCTCACGTATGGCTACCAGATTTTCACTAAGTGGTTGTCCATTTTTCATCTAGGGGGTTATTGTGTCATTATAAAAACTTCATTAAATTGTATTTGCCTCCCCTTTTCATGTAATTTCACTGTTTCTTCACGATTTATTCTTTGTTTAAGCTCCCGAAAAATCTCCAAGCTTTTTTGTCCTCTCCGCTTCATCTCTCAAGCCACTGTCAAAACTACATGAAACACAACCTGTGCGATCAAACGTGACAAAAATACATAAACTAATGTGAGAAACACTTGGATTAACAAATTAGTGATCAAAGCTCAACTTCCACGTTTTCTCAACATTCATAGTGCAAAACTATGATTATCAACCCGAGGGTCACACAAAATGATATAAATGTGCAGGAAATATAACTCTAATTTAGAGTATCATAACTCGGTGAGTATTGTTGCTCGTTTGGCAAATTAAATCATCACATGTGTTTCAAAACGTAATTCGTTAACGGTGAATACCTAGTGATGCTAGAGAAATCCTATTACTCGTCTCTCATATTAATTTCAATTTTAATAATTAGTTTGTTACTTTAATTCTTATTTTAGCAAACAACTCCAATAGTTTGCCCACACAAAGTTAATCGTACTAATTAATTCACAACAAGTCCCTTAGGTTCGACAATCCGGACTTTTCCGATTATTACTGCACTGACAGCCATACACTTGTGGTTTGAACGCGTCACAATGGTTCTCACTAGCGATGTCACATAGATATAAATGTTTGCTTGTAAACTTCTAACAACAGTACAATATCCCTCAATGACATCATACTAATTAAATTATTCAATACACATTCAAAACGGTGGTCCTGCCTACAATGATTCATGCATTGATAGGAAGTGACATGTTCATTGTAGAGTCATTACTTGCAGAAAAATTGTGCACTAAAGATGCCAATGGTTATCACTAGCGATGTCACATAGATATAAATGTATGCGTGTAAACTTCTAACAGCAGTACGATATCCCTCAATGACATCACACTAATTTAGATATTCAATACACTTCCAAAATGGTGGTGCCGCCTACAATTATTCATGCATCGATAGGAAGTGACATGATCATTGTAGAGTCTGCAGAAAAATTGTGCACTAAAGATGGCAGTGGGTATCACTAGCGATGTCACATAGATATCAATGTATGCGCGTAAACTTCTAACTTCAGTACAATATCCCTCAATGACATCATACTAATTTAGATATTTAATACACTTCCAAAACGGTGATGCTGTCTACCATGATTCATGCATCGATAGGATGTGACGTGCTCATTGTAGAGTCGTTACTTGCAGAAAAATTGTGCACTAAGATGGCAATGGGTATCACTAGCGATGTCACATAGATATAAATGTTTGCGTGTAAACTTCTAACAGCAGTATGATATCCCTCAATGACATCATACTAACTTGGATATTCAATACACTTCCAAAACGCTGGCGCCTCCTATAATGATTCATGCATCGATAGGAAGTGACATGTTCATTGTAGAGTCGTTACTTGCAGAAAAATTGTGCACTAAAGATGGCAATTAGTATCACTATCTATGTCACATAGATATAAATGTATGCGTGGAAACTTCTAACAGTGGTACGATATCCCTCAATGATATCATACTAATTTAGATATTCAATACACTTCCAAAACGGTGGTGCCGCCTACAATGATTCATGCATCGACAGGAAGTGACATGCTCTTTATAGAGTTGTTACTTGCAAAAAAATTGTGCACTAAAAATGGCAATGGGTATCACTAGCTGTCATATAGATATAAATGTTCATGTTCTAACTTCTAACAGCAGTCACATATCCCTTAATGTCATCGTACTAATTTGGATCACATACTTCCAAAGCGGTGGTGCCCCATACCATGATTCATGCATCGATCATAAATGATAAGATCATTATAGAGTCGTGGTTGAAAAAATTTGTGCACTTAAAGATGACATTAGTTATCGCTTGCAGTGTCATATAGATTTAAATGTTTGTGTTCCAAACTCTAACAGAAGTCCGATATCCCTCAATTATGCTCATTTGGTTCCTCGAATGCTTCCAAAGATGCGGCGCCGCCTACGATTATTCATGCATCGATCGGAAATGACAAGCTCATTATAGAGTCGTTACTTAGAAAAAAATGTGCACTTAAGACAGGCATGTTATCACTAGAGATGTCATATAGATGTAAATTTTCACGTGCCAACTTCTAACTACAATCCGATATCCCTCAATCACATTATATTAATTTGGATTTTCACATACTTCCAAAACTTTTTTGTCCCATCCCACCTTCATATATTTTATATTAGAGTTATAAAATGCTAGAAAGATCTTCATTTTGCACTATTCTTTGCAACAAACTAGATGCTACCCTACCCCAAAGCTCAAACAGTCAGTCAACAATTAGTTGCATCCTTAGTATCACATCAATTACATAGTAGTTTCAAACTAGATAAGATATTTTTATGATCTTCGGAATATAATAAGATACTTAAGCTTACTATACTAAATGGAGAAAATTTAAATAAAATCATGTTTGAGATACAATATTGTATTTTAAATCTCATTACCAAGCTTCTGAGACAAGTACTGATTTAGTGATTTTAGAAGGATAAACCATCAAGAAAAATGAAATAAGATCCAGCAAAAACATTCAAAAAGGACAGAAAGAGCGCCCCCCCCCCCCCCCCCCCCCGAAATCCATATTTTGGAAATTCATAAATGGAAGTGATGTAGAATTGACCAATGTTGGAAAAACACAAAAGTACAAAAGACAAATATTTGCGAGTTCGCATCTCAGAAGTGATATTGTTAGGGCATTTTCAATAGTATCATCCATAAATAATGCATTTTTTCCTTAAAAAAATCCGAATTCGCATTTTATGCAGTAAGTTTTTCACGTTGGACTCCAACAACATAATCTAAAAGTTAGGAAATTTGAACTTTTAAATAATATTAGATAACAACAAAAATAATGTTGTTGATCGTGTAAGTGAGAAAATAATTAAATTGAATATTTTTTAATTTAATTAGGTAGAAGTTATATTTCATTAGGACACGTGTAAGTTGTACATAAATCTTTGGAGATATGCCGAAGCTTATCTCCTCTCCAAACCTGGCGAGGATGATGCCGAACGTGAACTTCGTCTATTCATATGCATGTTCTGTTGGAGTATATACTGTAAAAACGAAATGCTACACTATTACATCAGAGCATATTATTACCATGAAAGTAATGTGAAAACATGCCCTAAACACTTATTAAAAATTTGATGTAGATTATACCAAATCCTATTTTTGCCATCAAATTTGATGGTAAAATAGGATTTGGTGATATAGAATAGGATTTGAGGGTACTGTGGGAGATGCACTTCACCATTTCACAAAAGCTACACCAAATATAGAATTTGGTGATTTGGTGTTTTTTGATCAACGACTGTGGGAGGCCTACAAAAAAAATCACATTTTTTTTGGTGGTTTGGTGATTTGGTGTTTTGTTGGTCAACGACTGTGGGAGACCTACAAAAAAATCACCATTTTTTGAAGGCCGAAAACACAAATTTTTACTATCAAATATAGGATTTGATGCACTGTGGGAGATACTCTTACATTAGACATTATAGAAGATTTCGCTTCTTATTGATAAAATGACTAAAGTTAATGACATAAATTCAAGTCTCACTGCCATGGTATCATAATGATTTTAGCGTTCAATATTCTTTCAAATAAGAGACTACAATGATAGAAGAATAGAATTCAGTTTTTTTAATAATTTCAGACACAACAGGTCTAAACATCAAATTATTGTTTAGCGGAAGAATTTCAATTCATTTATTGAATATTCCAATTAAGAATCTATAAGATAATTATGTACAAATTTCAATAAATAAACTCAAACAGAGTGGATGATTATTATGTACTTAGAGCGCGGATTCTCATGCACTTGCTTATTTCTAAATCACCGTGACTAAAAGTAAACATGAATAATGATTGCATTGTCCCATAAAAATAATTAATATAAATCAATCTCTTTTTCCAGATGTGAAATCATACAGCCATGTTACTTGAATATGATAATGCCGAGATAAATGACATTACTCATGGATTAATATTATTTCGTATCAAACATAGATTTTTGTTATAAGCTTATGCTATTGTAATAGAAAATATGCACACATTTTTCTGCTTAGCTGATTAAAAAGAATATTATTTAATTGCAAGAACTGATTTGCAAATTGATCATTAAAAATGTGTGAAAAAGAAGTAAATATCTGATGTAATTGGAGTAAAAATGAAACTTATCTTTGAATTACGTACTGAAATAACATAGATTGTTTGGAAAAATTATAGACATCTCTGGAGACTTTGGGGCATTTTGTTCACATACATGCACAGTCTGCATCTCATACCTCTAGGAGTTTGATAATTTGCACGTGCGTATATCTAGTTGATGTTGAGGAGCAGCCTCGGTAGATGTGCGGAATTTTTGTCTCTTGTCTCGCAAGGTGGGCAATACTTTATGTTTGTATACTGCCACGTTCTCATACTACTTCCTCTGTTTCTTATGTTTCTTCCATTTACTGTTCGCACGTAAATTAAGAAAACTCGTGAAATGTCTAGTTTGCCCTTCTCTTCTCACAAAAATGCCACTATGTGTCCCTCTCTGCCTCCCTCCCCCTCTCTATCTGTTAACACCCCAACATTTACAACACCACCACTGCCACTACCACCACCGCCACCAACCACAAAAACAACATACATAGATAAAGAACAAATCTTAACCAATAATAACAGATCTATAAAATGTACAAATCTGCAAAACAAACTTCACAGTTCAAAATTGACAGAGGAAGAAGAAAAAGAGAAGAAGAAGAAGGTGGGTATGGCTATCGCCCACCGTGACAGAAGGCAGAGAGAGAAAATGACACTGAGTCTTGCGTTCAATCATCCACCGTCGATCGCCGGATCTGGAAGTTCCATCGACGAAGCTGCCGCCGGATCTTGAAGATCCATAGCCGAAGCCGCCGCCGGCGCGTCTCAGATCAGGACTACGAAGAGAGGACCTGAATAACCCAATACAAATTACAAAAGAAAATGAAGAGAGAGATGGGGAAGAGAGAGATCTACTGCCTGGTCAATTGGTGGTAGTGGAGGCTCGAATGGCGTCGGAGATACTAGTCAAATCCTCTCACTCTCTTCCTTGTCGTCTCCCATTCTCTCTGCCTCTTTCTCTCTTCCGTTTTCTCTCTCTACTTCTCTGTCCGGAGATTAACAGGAGGGGGATGGGTCATAGCCTCATGGGTGTTTCTAGAGAGAGGGGGAAAGAAGAGATAAGGTTGGGGGGTTTGAACGGCTGAGAGTGAAAAATAGTGTTTGTGTTGGGTTGTTGGGTAGGTGATTGGTGGGGTTAGGAAAAGGGTGTTTTTGTCAATTAACCTTGCAAAGGTTACCAAAAACAGAAAGTGGAAGAAAGAGAAGAAACGTCCATTTTAGGTAAGTAGGAAGAAAGAGAAGAACAGAGGAAGTAAGAAATATTAGTGAGAAATGCGTTTCAAGCTGGTTACTAAGTTTCTAAATGAACTGTTCCTTTCCTCTTTTGGAAACATTCTATATTTGGTAAGTTCTTTAGAAATAACTATTTATGAAATGAATTTGGGTATTAAATTGGAGTGGATGGAATAATGGACATGACATGGATAAAGGATATGATAATGGAAATGAAATGAGTTATGGTTATGGATGTGTCTTCCAGTATAGGCCCGACACGGGGTTCGGGGAGAGAGATCTGCAAGGTCTCCCCGACACCATTGTTATGATATATATCCCACATCGTTTAGTATATTACATTACTCATTGTATAATTTATATATATAGGACCCTTGTACGTTGCAAGACATAAGTTGAATACACGATTATTCTACACAAATTGTTTTCTCTCCGGATTATAACATGGTATCAGAGCCTATCGTTTCTAGGGTTCCGTTTTATTTTCTTTACTGTGTTATTCCGTTCGAGCCTCAACTCACGGATTGATCACTGTTCCACCGTCTTACGATCGTGGAACAACAACGTCTCCAACATCAATCGGATCGAAATTGAATTTCGACCAACACTGCCAAATTTCGTAGCGATCGGCCTTGGCACGTGCTCCCATGCGCTGTTAGATCTCCGTCGTCTTCGTCCACACCCGCCACGCGCAGCGCCTTGTGGTGACTCGTCGGCTCGCGCTCACGTATGGCTACTCGGCTCCAGCTACCACCTTTCGGCTCGCGCTATCGTCCTTTCGGCTTCGTTCGGCTTCTGGCGCCGCCATTTGGGCGGTCGGCTCAAAAACGGCTTGCGATGCTGTTTTTTTGTGGTTCCATTTTGCTCTGCTCCGTTTCGCTCATTTTTGTACCGTTTCGGTCAGAATCATTTGACCGGGTTATTGCGGCTGTATTTCTACGATTTTGAACTGGACCACCCCGGTTCTCAAGGTTTTTTGACCCCCTAAATCTGTTTTCAGGGTCTGTTTCGCCAAATTCGCTCATTTTGGTACGTCTTCTTGGTTATTTGTGTTGTTGTGATCCCGTTTCGGCTCGTGCTCTCATTATTTGATCATGGTTCACTCTATCAATCACGTTTATGATCCCACATTGTGCTCATATTGTCATGTACGTGGACATAGACTGCTTCACTGTCCTGTTCGGGTGTGCCGATATTGTGGACTGAAATAGCCAGGCCATTACTTATCCGACTGTCCCGAGCATCCGGACCTAAAATTCAGAACCTGCTTCTACTGATTCTTCGACGGGTGGTTCAGCATCTCAGATTGTTATTTCAAATGATCAAATTTTTGTTTTTCTGCAGCGCATAGCTGATTTAGTTCGTGAACGGACTGGTTCGTCACTCTCCGCTGTCTCAGGTAACAATGCTTGGTATTTTGGCTCAGGGTGTTGTAATCATATGACGTTTGACTCAAAAAAATTTAAAGGACTTCATGAGACATCTTCGGCTCCGACTATTTATACTGCTAACGGTACAACTCTGAGTGTTACCCATACTGGTCACATTTCGCAGGATAATCTATCTCTTTCAGATACATACTTGGTTCCTAATCTCCATCTCAATTTGCTATCTGTTGGACAAATATGTGAATTGGGTTTGGAAGTTATTTTTTCTTCTAGTGGGTGTCGTGTGCAGGATCCTCAAACTGGAAAGACACTTGGCTTTGGTCGCAAAGTTGGACGCTTATTCCAACTCACAAGCCTCACTCTCCCATCGACTCCCACTGTTGTTGCTGCCGCATCTCTGTTATCATCTTCTCATGACTTGTGGCATTCACGTTTGGGTCATGCTTCTATTGGCCGTGTTCGCTCTCTTTTCTTAAGTGGTAAATTAGGCACTGTTGAGGATGAGCATCTTGATTGTGTGCCTTGTCAGTTAGCCAAGCAGCATGCTTTGCCCTTTCCGCATAGCGTGACAACTTCCTCAGCACCTTTTGACCTTGTTCATTCGGATGTTTGGGGACCTTCCCCTCATGCCACAATGGGCGGGTCGAGATACTTTGTTATCTTTGTGGATGACTTTACTCGATATACTTGGATTTTTCTGATGAAGAATCGTTCGGAGTTGCCTCAGATCTATTTTGACTTTGCGACTATGGTCCAGACACAGTTCTCGTGAGCGATCAAAGTTTATCGGACTGATAACGCGATGGAGTATAAGTATTTTGAGTTCTTGGCTATTATTCGCAAGCATGGGACTCTTCTCCACAGATCTTGTCCCGGAACATCTCAGCATAATGGACATGCTGAAGGGAAGCATCGCCATATTCTGAATACGACTCGTGCTCTTCTATTTTCTTCTTCATGTCTTGAGCGCTTTTGGGGGGAAGCTGATTTAACTGCTGTGTTTACCATCAATCGGGTTCCTACCTGTTCTTAAGAACTTGACACCGTATGAAAGTTATATGGTACGTCCCCTGATTATTCTTCACTTCGAGTCTTTGGAAGTGTATGTTTTGTTCTTCTTCAGCCTCACGAGCATAATAAGTTGGAACCTCGATCAAGAATGTGTTGTTTTCTTGGATATGGTATTGAACATAAAGGATATCAATGTTGGGATCCAATTTCGAAGCGTCTAAGACTCTCTCGCCACGTTGTCTTTATGGAGCATAAGATGTTCTCTACAGTTTCGTCCTTTGATGTTTCCACCACTGTTGACCACCCCTGTCTTACAGATCCGTCATTTGATCCATTCTTTGGAGACTCTTTAGTCGACAGTTCTTTTTCGCCGCTGACTACTCCTCCTGATTTGTTGGTTGATGAGGTTGGCTCACCTGCTCCTGCTCCAGTTATACATGATCCTGTTCCTGCTTCGCATGATCCTGTTACTGTTCATGCTCCTGTTACTCTTCCTCTCCAGATCCAGCCCCACAAGCTCCAACTTTGGTTTCTGATTCTGCAGATGACGCCTCCTCAAATCCTGAGAGTGACATAGATGAGTCTGCTTCTTCTACAGTTCGTCGGTCCACCAGAGAACGCAGAAAACCTGTTCGGCTTCATGATTATGTCACTTCTGCTATTGTTCAGCATCATGACCACAATCCTATCGGGAAGCTAGTTCTGATCCTATGTTGCGAAAAGCAATGCAAGATGAGTTGGATGCTCTTGCACGAACTCATACTTGGGACTTGGTTTCATTACCTTCCGGTAAGACTGCAGTGGGGTGCAAGTGGGTGTATAAGATCAAGAATAGGTATGATGGTTCCATCGAGAGATATAAGGCTCGACTAGTAGCCAGAGGTCTCACACAAGAGTATGGCATTGACTATGAGGAGACCTTTGCTCCAGTTGCTCGGCTTACCTCGGTTCGCACTCTGATTGCTGTAGCTGCTATCCGACGCTGGACCTTGTTCCAGATGGATGTTAAGAATGCCTTTCTTAACGGTGATCTTACTGAGGAGGTATACATGAAACCTCCGTCTGGTCTCGAATTTCACCCCTCAAAGGTATGTCTCCTACGTCGTGCATTATATGGTCTGAAGCAAGCCCTTCGGGCTTAGTTTGATAAGTTCAGTTCAACTATGCTCCAGCTTGGGTTCTCCTCTAGTGCTTATGACTCAGCTCTTTTCATTCGCCAAACGAATTGTGGAATTATTCTCTTGTTAATATATGTTGATGATACGATCATTACCGGGGATGATCTTGTTGGTATTCGTGAGCTAAAGAAGTCCTTGAACAACCACTTTGAAATGAAAGACTTGGGGTCTCTCAGCTATTTCTTGGTCTTGAGGTTACTTCTGATGGTGACGGTTACTCTTTGTCTCAGACCAAGTATGCCTCTGATATTCTTGCTCGTGCAGGACTGACCGATCCAAAGGTTGCCTCCCCACCGTTGGAGCCCAACCTGAAGCTCACTCCCCTAGAAGGTGAACCTCTCTCTCATCCTACTCGATACCGACAAATTGTTGGTAGTCTGGTTTATCTCACAGTCACTCGTCCTGACTTACAATATGCTGTTCATCAGGTCAGTCAGTTTCTCACTGCTCCACGATCCACACACTATGCTGCTGTTCTTCGGATCCTTCACTACGTCAAAGGCACTTTGTTTCGCGGTCTTCATTTCTATGCTCGGTCCACACCTTTCCTACATGGATTTTCAGATGCTGATTGGGCTGGTGATCCTACTGATAGACGCTCTACGACGGGGTACTGTTTCTTCTTGGGTGACTCACTTATATCTTGGTGCAGCAAGAAGCAAACTGTAGTTTCGTTATCTAGCACTGAGGCACAATACCGTGCTCTAAGTGACGCCACACATGAGCTCATTTGGCTTCGCTAGTTATTAGCTGATATGGGGATGCCTCAGTCCTCTGCTACTACTATATGTTGTGACAATCGTAGTGCCATCCATATTTCCCACAACGATGTTTTTCATGAGCGGACGAAACACGTCGAGATAGATTGTCACTTTACCCGCCATCATCTTCGTGCTGGCACGGTTCATCTAAAGTCTGTGTCTTCATCAGAGCAAACTGCAAATATTCATACGAAGTCTCATCCGCCTGGACGTTTTCGTAACTTGATCTCCAAACTTCCGCTTATCACGACAGCTTCAGTTTGAAGGGGGCTGTTATGATATATGTCCCACATAGTTTAGTATATTACATTACTCATTGTATAGTTTATATATATAGGACCCTTGTACATTGCAAGACATAAGTTGAATACACAATTATTCTACACAAATCGTTTTCTCTCCGGATTAAAATAACCATTATGGTGACATGCGGGGCCAAATGTTTTATTGTATGTATCTCGGGGTCTACGGGATACTGATTGTTGTGCTCAATCTTTAGGCTATTCTAGCTCGACTCTTTATGGGATAAAATTGTCTTTCTTCAGGGTTGTCGACACATTTCTAGTGGTCAGGTTGGTTGTTGCAATATTATTGAAATGCGAGTTTGATCTCCAAAATGTTTGGACATTACGAGATTTAGAATATGTCTGGATAATATTGCGATTGATGATTATGGTTTGATCCAGTACAACTTTGGGAATAACTCGGAGTTAAACAATACTGTTTCTAAACTATTACTTGTGTGTTGTGTTCGATTTCTTAACTCCGGTTTTATTATGCTTCACTTGTTTGTGTTACAGCTAATGTTACAATTGTTTCACTCAGTTTTCATTGATGTTTCTTCTGAAATGTCTTCAATTTTCTAAGCTCATCGTACGAGCCGGGGGATAGAATTGTCATCAATCTTAGAATGCCTTACATTTTGTAGCAGCTTGTAACTGTGTTATGACGCTGTGTAACTATATCTACTTCAAAAATAGTCTTCTTCACAGATGATTTGTGTTTTCTTTCTCAAATAGTACAGCAAATCACCCGAAAATAAGTAAAGCAGAGGATCCCATCTCACACAAACATTCCTTTACAAGATCCTCAATAGAAGCCCCGTCAACGCAAGTGGGGTTCAAATATCACTCCATATACTCCCCCTTCGCCAGGTTTTTCAAAAAATTATTTGGCTATAATTTGGGCCTAGCGATTTGGTTATATCATTTACCACTTTCAGTTGAAAAACCATCGCCTAAATATCCTTCTCTTAGTATTATTTTTTTTTTAGAAGTACTAAAATTAACACAAAGTGATTATGTAGTGTTCAATGTATGTAATCCTTATAGGTGGTGTGTGTGTGTGTGTGTGTGTGTTTTTTTTTTTCATAGATGAGGGCTTAAATTGTATGTAAACCAAATTTCAAGCTATCTATATAATAAATTAGAACGGTTGACTTTAAAATGTCTTTTAGACCGTTAGATTGAATTAATCTGAGCCCTTAGATCTCACCTACCACCCACTTAACTACCCACTCATTTTATCATAATTATAAAAAAGATATTTCATTTGTTTCCAATTATTTAATACAATTATTTATGTTGTCTTCGTTTTCTGTCCATGTTTGTAAATGAAAATACTCATTTTATTTATTACATTATAATAGGTGAAACGTGTGTTTTGGGGTAGTGCCCGCGGGCACGGGCAATACCCTATTATATGATATTACCCAATGAAATATGGTCCGTTGAGAATGTTCAATATTTCTTATCCTTTCTTTTAATTGAATAGGATTATTTAAAGGCGAAGGTGGGACCGAGGACATGAACATAGCCAATTAGCCATCTTCTTTTAAAGGTTGATCTCCAATATTAAGTGCCCTCCAACCCTCTGTCAGCACCAAGAGTTAAGAGGAATCCGTGTTCAAAATTCTTAATTTTGC